>APFE030440324.1:0-42543 GCA_000404065.3 Pinus taeda | reverse complement strand
GTTTGTTTCTGAAGCATCTGTGTGAAGAATGACTGGTTTTATGACAGTGCTTACATGGATGAAGATCAAAACAGTGATCTTTCAGATGGCCAACTCGATCATAGTGTTGGCATTTCACGATCTGTTGTTGTTGTTGCTGTGGAAGAGGAGTAGAGTCTGGAACAACTGAAGCTGAACTGTCATGAGGAGCAGGTGAACTGTCATGAATGAATCCAGCACTCTGAAACTGAATGGGTTTGGCGTAGTCTGGAATCTGAAAGGACAAGTCCTTGTCATAACCAAGACCGGTTCTGTGCTTGTTGTGGACAAGCTGTTCCCACGGGCTGATGATGGGCTTGGGAAGTGCAGACTGAACTTCTGCATCTGCATGTAACCTTGCTGCTTTGTTTGGTACTAAATCTGAATGAACTGTAACAAGCTGCTGATGGGTGGTTGTCTCAATGTTTTGAACAAAAACAGGTTCAGAATGGTGTCTATTTTGATGTAGCTCTTCTTGCTGTAGCTGTGATTCAAGCTACAAAAAATCAATCTTTTCCTGTGCATTTTGTAGACATGTCTGAATTTCTGAGAGAGAGGCTTTGCTGATTTTTAATGTATCATGATTAGAGAAATGTATCAGAGTTTTTAAGAACTCTATTATTTCAGTAATTGTAGCTATTTTTCTTCAATGTCACTTAAAAAACTGATCACAACTATCAACCAGTGAAAAAGAAGCAACAATCACTCACATTTCAATGTCATGCAAACTTGCTATCAAAACTTCAATAGTTATAACACTGTTATGGATAGGACTTGAATGCTCATATGCTTTGACTAGGGTATGAATCAGTGTTCTCTGATCTTGCCACTCTCTTTACTGGTGATTGCACTTGCTTAAGACGATATAATGACCCCTACAAGATGATGAAGCTACCTTACTCTTGTATACCTTAAATTCCAAAACTGTATTTTTGATATAATTCAATCACAAGTATTGAATGCCACTACACATGAATGATGAAGCACTGTGTTGAAGATACAAATAACCATTTCAGTTGTAGGGTACTATTACAAAACACTGTGAGAAGATTACTTCTAAGTGTAACTGGGAGGCCCTTCTTATTGTACCAAAAAAAATAACCCGCTTATGTCTCAATCAACATATGTGGCATCTTTGTTCTGAAGAACCCTTGTTGCCTATATCTGTTGCCTTATAGTTTCTCACTGACCGGAAGGGATACACCTTTTAGTTTTCTTACTAAGGTCAACTTCATTGCAACATGTATATCTTTAGAAAAATTATGCATATAATTAGTTCAGGTGCCAATCTACTTAGCCGCAAGTCTGAAGTCAGATAGGGCCAAAACAATGAGGATCCTTCCTTTGCTGGTCTGAAAGGATCTTTCAAATTTACAGACAGATTGCAATTTTCCAAAATGAAAACCTCTCGCAATCTCACAAAGTCATTTTGTTCATTCAACTGAGCCGAGACTTCGGAGCATTTGCAATCAGGCGAACAAGAGAAAATATTTCTGGAATCATTTTTCGTGAAAATTTGAATTCATTTTCACTCAAAACAGTGGAGTACTGCGAAGGATAAGCTTCTGCGTATGCTCTTTTGATGCATATTATGCATATTATAGAAGGAGATAAAGTTATGCTGTGTCGTTGTGCATTGCTTGTTAGCTCATCTCATTCATGTGCAACAAACAAGTGTCTAAGAAGTCATGGTGGTGGATATAGTTAGTTGCAATATAAAGGCTGGTTACATAGTGATTGAATTTTGTTCATGGCAATAATGCAGATGAGGTATAGTGCTCAGCCTCATGCTGTAGCTGGCAGTTGTATTGGATATTTCTTTTGTTCGAAGGAGGAAACTAATTATTTGTGATTTTTGTTTCCTATCCAGCGATGGACTCGTATCTGTCAGTTCATGTCATTCTGTTTCTTAATACAGGTTCTAGTACCTGATATGTACCAACAACGGCAAGGTCTAGAATTGTAGCATAAACATACATTGAAATACGTGGAATTATGAACATCATAATTTGAAAAGCAGGCTTGTTAAACATTTACGATTTCTAGTGAGCCGAAGTTGGTCCGAGTGAGTTATCACTAGTTGCACCTTTATTAATGACTACCTTCTATAAGTGTTAATACTCACGATCTCCTTCCTGAATATGGAGTATAACGGAAGCACCCTACAGATTCAAGGAATCTAGAGGTTCGACCGGCCTCAACATGAGTTTGCTGTGGTTGGAGGAACAAGCCAGTTCAGGGGTATGTATATGAAACTAAAGCACAATACCGAAGCAATCTCCAGTCAAAGTTCGCCATGTTGAAGATATGATTATACAACATGAACCATACCTCAAAGATGTCAGTGCAACACTGGCTTGTCGCTTCGAATACCGTGAAAGAGCAAGCACAGGTACCAGAATCCTCTACCGCAAAACAACCAGAGGAATGAGACTGTGCGTAAACGATAAACTTACATTCTCCAGTTCAATGGACAGTGTTCAATAGACAACGTACGAAACAGCCTCCGTCATAAACTTACATTCTCCGGTTCAATGGACAGCGTTCAATAAACCATAACGCATTCAACAAGAGTGGTTCAATGGACAGCGTTCAATAAACCATAACGCATTCAATAGGAGCAGTTCAATGGACAGCATTCAATAAACCATAATGCATTCAACAGGAGCGGTTCAAGCATTCAAACCAGGCAGTCAGAGAGCGTAGAGATACCATGTCAGAGGAATGGCAGATAGAGGTCCATTAATGTTTATCTAACAAACCAGGACGAGTCAGAGTGCTCAAGTATCGTTTAACTAATACAGAATTTCATAATGGAAACGCTGGACGTGCAGGATTTCATAATGGAAACGTTGGACGTGTAGGAGTGCTCAGGTAACGTTCAATCGAATATAGGCTGAGGAGGCAGTATAGGTCGGGCGTTGACCAAACAGATCAAGTCATAAAATTTTCGACATTTCACACTCAATCATGCCATTCTCGCAGCAATGCATGCAGTCTGATGCGCTCAGCTTCAATGTTTTAGGAAGAAAACAAGCCATACATCATGGCTCTGATACCATGTTAAACAGACATGGACAGCGAGAAAGAATAGGAAAGATAAAGCATGCATTACATTTTTATTAACAATAGATGTACATTTATAGTACAATATGGTGACCGTTGGGATTCACATCCCAAGGTCCCTTGGACTACTTAGTCTGTTTAGCTTCCACACTAACCCATTTAGGATTAGGTGTCCAACAAAGACAAAGTAGAAAGAGGAACAACTTCGCATTGCCACTTCATCACAAATTCCATGTCATCGTTGTTAGGTTATGACTTGTACTAGTTCCATCACAATGTCATGTGTGCCCATGTGTCTTTCCACATCATTTGTGGATATAATGATGTAACTATCAAAAGGAAAGGAAAAAATGTTGTGTGTGGAAGCAAAAGGGCCATATGTGGAATATGAAAAGTCACATAGTGGTATATGGAAAAAATAATCTTTAGGAAAAGTCCAAAAATCATATAGAATTTCAAAGGCCACGTTACAAGTATAAGAGTCATGAGGGAAGCTCAAGAGTCATAGGGGATATGAAATGTCATCCTTCTCATTATAAATACACCTTTATAACTTAAGCAAATGGATTTTTGAGGCCTAGCCTTTGGAGAGTTAGCCTTGGCTTCTCTAGCCTAGCATAAGAGATAAGATCATTATTTGGAGAAGCAAGAAGTGACTTAATGTTCCACTATTGGAACTAGTGGCTCACCATATTAACTGTGTACTTGGATCTTAACCTAATAATAGGAAGCTTGATGAGCCAACACATTTTCATTCATGTATCATGAATATAGTAATAGTATTCTTAATATGTTTGTGGTATGTATTTTGTTCACATGTAATGATGAAATTGAACTATTTCAGTGGCTGTGGTACTTATCATGTTGAATGTGTGTTTTATTTTGTTTAATGATCATTGTGTCTATGTTAAATACTTCACTATATAGCTAAAAAATAATTTCATGTTGTCATGTGTTTCACTTAGGTTAGTATTATTACTTACCTCCCAAAGACACATTCCTCTCTCTCCCCTCATGCAATTCTCTTTCTACACATTACAATTGGTGTTTCACAATGTCATATTACTTGTTGATTTAAAAGGTTATGTGCATACTCTCTTATGTTATCCATTCCATGTAAGGGACACCTTTGAATTATGGTGGTTAGGTCAATATTCCATATGGGGCTCCTACTTCGAATAGTGTGAGGTCTAATTGGGACTTCACATCGGGGAGACTCCCTTGGTTGATGAATTTCCAATGTTGTCAACACCTACAAACTAATTAATGTGAGAAATGAAAATTCTCTTGTTGTTTTTTTTCTCTTTTTCTTTTTTATTTTATTTTAGGCTTACTAGCTTCCGTGTGGATGTTGTTAGCTAATGAACCTGCATTTGGTACCTTGGAAGAGGTTTTCACTTGTATCTTTATTTTTATTTTTCTTCAAACTTAATAACTTCCTCATAGATGTTTTCAAACAGTGAATCTTCCTTAGGTTCCTCAAAGGAGGTTTACACTTGAGACTATTTTTCTTTTTTTTTCTCTTTTTACTTTTATATATATATATATATATATATATTTATATATATTATATTATATATATTTCTTGTTGATCAGGGTTGAATGGATTTCAATCCATGATGTTCTTAATCACATTCAGTTTCTTGATTATTGAATGTGTAAACACATCCCTTGAGAGAGGCTTCTTGTAAATGTTTATTCATTATCCATTCATTAGAAGTGTTATTGGTTACTCATTTATAGTTTTTGTTTTGATGGATCCATTATCATAACATTTCTCCACCAAGTAGGACCCTGACCATATGATTTTTCCCTTGAAATCCTTTAATCTATAGTCATACAAGATAGTGCATTCACCCTCTAGGAAGACCCTAGTTTTAATGTATTTATCATGCCAAACTTTTCTTTGTAGTTGGACTACCTTAATGTGTAACAAGGCTTGAATTCTATAGTCATACAATGCATTCAATTATTTTATCCTATCGCCCTATGCTTTTGTCAAACCAATGTCAAGTTAGGTTTCCATCCTTAGTGTGTTGTACTTTAGTTCATTTGACATTCATGCATCCTTTATGTAAACTAACATATAGGGACTAGAAATGATGGTGGTTTTCCAAATAGTGTTGTAGGCCGAAGTGGCCTCAACAAGCCTTTAAACCTAGTCCTTATTACTACCACTAATCACTTTTGTAAGCATTTTCTCTAATATTATGTCACTGACTCTATCTTCCCATTCTCTTAGGGGTATTATGCACATATTATGGAGTTCACTTCCAATGGAGAATGTGATGTTTCTTATTTATTCCTTCAATCAAATGGGAGGTGAATTAGGAGCCTCGATCATCACCAATTCTGTTGCAAAGTTGAACTTGTGGAAGATATTTCCCCTTAGCAATTTAGCCCCTTTCTTTTATTTTGCTACCTTAACTGCCTTCATTTCAGCCCATTTTGATAGGTATTTAATGCACAAAATGATGTACGTTTTTGTCTATATGGGGGATCAATAAGACCAATGAGGTCCATGCCATATTTCTCAGAGGACACCTTTCAAAATCTTGCAAGCAAGGTAATTTTGGACAACCATTCACAATTATGTCCAAAGATACACTACACAATTTGATGAGTGCTAAAGGTTGGGAAAGCCTACTCAGAAGGATCGAATGCCCCTTCAAAATCTAGTTTATTTTAATCCATTTTAAAGAAAAATGACCCCCTAGAGTCCATCATGTCAAGTTGAGAGGACATTAGGGCATTTATCCTCCCTCACATATCTTCTTAAAATCTGATTTTGTGCCAACTTGAAGATGTTTTCCCAATCCAAGTATAGGAGGCACTTTTTCTGACAATATTTCTCTTTTATTTTGAGGATAGGTGAGGAGGGAATTAGACAATTTCTATATATTTGGAAATTCTAGCAAACCATGGAGAAAGAAGTGAGATGGAAACAAATTCTCATCTTGGAATTGATCATCTACTAGTTTCTCATTTGTAGAAGAGAGTTAGTCATGACAATATATATATATAATAACATTATCTTTCCCTATTTTGTCAACAATGATCAAGTCAAATTGTTGCAACACAAATAACCATTATGTGATCATTCACATATGGTTTAATCGTTAAATACTTGATTGTTACATGGTCAATATGCATGAAGACTTGGTAACCAACAATATAATTTCTAAACTTATTTAAAGAATGTATAACAAAAATGAACTCTTTTGCATTTACAATTAGTTTAATTTAGCCTTGGACATTTTAACATCCTATGTGGGTTAGTTCCCATTGTAACAACTTTAAATAATTCCCTTGTAATTATGTAACAACAAATCAGATGGCTGAGAGAGGGACACGGATTCCATTTATTTTGGAGAGAGATTTCTTTAGTTAGTTGCTTTAAATGTCAATCATGGAATGAATGAGTGGTTTTAATGGACCTAACTATGTTATTAAATATATTGAAAGTAAGTACAAGCACATTCTCTTATTGGGAAAGGACTATAAGAAAAGTAAAAGGAGAAAATTAAGGAGTGTGGGTTAGGTTAGCCACAAGGAGGGCTTTTCAGACCCGTAACAGGGACAGATGGTAGGTGTATGAAAAAAAGTAGAGAGAAACCATTTAGAAGTAGTGAGAACAATCATGGCCAAGATTGAACATGCACATTATCCTCTATCACACATCATGTGCTAGGGGGATTTAATTACAATGAACATAGTAAGAGGAGGTTGGGGAGACTCTTGTTGGAGAGAAAGAATCACACATGATTCATACATACAAGAAAATGATGAGTCTGAAGGCTCTAATAAGAAAATAAATGATGCTTGATTTCTATACACGGAGATAAAAAATGCAAATAGGAAAAGGTGGAGGCTGAGAGGCTCCTCATGAGCAAGATGATTTTTTGAGACGGAAGGAAAATACATGAATACTAAGAGAATTCATGGAAAAAAGAATATTTGATGATAACCCAATTGAGAAACCCATGAGGCTTGGTGATTGATAATAAAAATTAATCCTTGATGATAGCCCATCTGAGAAACCCATGAGGCTTGTTGACTAATAATCACAAAGCATAAATCTAATGATAGCCCAACTAAGAAACCTATGAGGCTTGTTGAATGATAATAATAGAGTAGCGGTTGTGCCTTACACGATTGATAAATCCACTATAAAGTATGCTTCGTAACAACTTCTGAGAGGTGGAAGCACCCAAGGATAGTGGCTGATAACACCTAATGGTAGGTCCATGGGGTTGGACTGAGGACACAGGTGGAAGCTCCACTAAGAAGCTATTGGAAAGTGCACTCTTGTTCCTTCGTAGGTAACATAGTTGATAAACCCTCCATATCATTAACTATATATCTCTCTCTCCACATCTGAATTGAGACTCTTTGTGCATAAATCTCTAGATATGTTGGGATGTTGCAAGTCCATCTATAAGAAAGAAAATGTTCCCTACCTTTTTTGAAATCATTGAATACCTTGTGGGTGAAGACAATGTGTCCTTGAGACACTCTATTTCAGCTAATGATATTGGTTTAATCCCGTGAGTGGATCGATGGTTGTATCTGAGAGATGTGGCTCACTAAGTTTATCTGATTTGATAGCTAGAGAGTGGAGGTGAGGCAACTTCAAGACATCCTATTTCATATGATAATATTAGTTTGAAAATCCTTTGAAAGCACTTTACCTCAAACTATAGAATATGGGTCAAGGTTGATAGCTAGAGGAAAGACATGGTTGCAACTTGTCTTTGGCTGGGTGGAGAGTTGATGTCCCAATATCAGTTGTTGAAAACATTTTAATAAGATAAGTATACTATATATCTTTCACTTTGAATTTTATGCATATGTTTAATTCCTTGGGTTTAATGCATGTGATGATAATGGTTCACCGTGTTGCTTAAATGCTTGTGATATAATTGGGAAAGTGAATTCTTGTACAATTCTAAAGTTATGTGTTATGAATGAGGGATGGTTCTTTCTTGGAGGACTGATGTATCTTTGTTTACTTATGTTTCATGTGTTCATTATTATATGTTGGCACAAAATTATTAATTGGCTAGATTAATGACCAAGGATGTGAAACTAGCATGAAAAATTTATTCCCAGTGTATTGAATATCTTTATAAGAATATGCTTATTTTTGTGTTCATTATGGGCTCAAAAGTTGGCTTAAGCATATGTGTATGGAAAGATGGGAATTTCTTTCTTAATTAAAACAATGTTTGGACTATAAATGAATTAATTATTCAACCCTAGTTTTAGAACTAGTAAGATTAGAAGAGATAGCTTATCTATATGCATATAAATATGACTATGTCTACATTAGGATTGTGTTTAATATAAATATACATAGATATGTGTATCATGTAGGCCAGGATTATTCATAAGCTCAGGATATATAACTCTAAAGGCTATGTAAACCATTTAAAATGTGTTCATTTATACATATAGGTGGGGGGATAGAACCTTAGTACCCTATAGGGAAAATGAAATGAACCCCTTGAAACCATGCGAACTAGGGTTATGACCAAGTGCACAAGTGAGGGTAATATGAGCCATAAATCATAAGTTGTTTATCCACTACTAAATGACATTGGGACTTTTTTCATGGAGATTACAAAAGGAGACACCAAAGGGAACTTCTAGGATAAAATCCATAGGAAAACATGGCCATGTGGTCCCATATGCCATGGATACACCATAAAATCATGATTTTCATTTATAAGGGATTATAACCCAACAAGGGTGTTTTGTGCATATTTTAATATAGAGTGTGGCAATATTTGAATAGTCAATCAACTTAGATCATAGTTGTCAATGGATCATCCTAACAGTCTTAAACCCCAGTGGTTTTTGAAGAAGGGAATGTTGCGATCTCCTAAGATTTTATTCTTGTGGTGACTTGGCACAATGGGGTTTGTTGAATTCCCTAACACAAAGTGATGTAGGGAAAGCCCAAGTTACCCTATAACATGAAAATGTGTGATCTGAGGGGTTGAAACTTGTGGTGAGACACAGGATGAAGAAGCACATGACATGATAGAGAGGGTGATGTGGTTTTCTTGTGTCATGACATGTAGCACTTTGTTTTAGAATTTCTATATTTCTAAGAGGGCTTAAATCATGTGACACATGGAACTCACAGAGGAGGCCACCTAGAGGGTGATGCCACCTTGGAAGAGAGGGTCAACTACATCACCCGAACACTTTGTACCCAGTGACTTATGGTGGATTCGAATGTTAACATGGTAGGATTGAATTTCCAGGGTGAGGTGGAAGTGGGGTAGCCCACCTGCACTACCGTAAGGGAGTGGGACTCTTACTGTTAAGTTGATGCATTGAGGGATTCACTCAAAGGTGATAATGCACAAAAGGAGGGGTTCACAACCAATGAGACCTCATGCAATTGGTTGAAGTGTTAGTTGGCGGTGTTATCATGGCAACATGATGGGGAAACTTCCACGTAACCCTAGAAGTTCATCCATGGATATTTTGAAAGGGTCTGCAAAGGATACCTCCAATATTTAATCCAAGGGATGAGGTGATAGGGAGAGGTTTGTGCGATGTTTGGAATGGTTAAAAATTGGGTTACCATTTATTATATCATAGACATGAATAGTAGATAAATGGTCATGACCTAGTATGAGTGGTTTGGTAGCTTCCACTTGGCAATGGCATGGCATTTATATTGGACAACCACATGAGAATGATGTGGTAAGTTAGATGATGTGGCATTATCTAATATTCCAATATTTTAACATCTATATCTTTTGATCTAGGAGTCATA
Organism: Pinus taeda; assembly: GCA_000404065.3. Taxonomy (NCBI): domain Eukaryota; kingdom Viridiplantae; phylum Streptophyta; class Pinopsida; order Pinales; family Pinaceae; genus Pinus; species Pinus taeda. The sequence goes on along the minus strand of APFE030440324.1, from coordinate 32,666 downwards.
TTGAGACAAATTTTATATCATTGGAAATGTCTTGACAAGATAGATGCAATAATGTCATATGTTTTAAATCTTGTGGAAGTTGAAAAAAGTTCGAAAAACTTTGACCCCATTTCCATAATGGGACATTGGAGGTTGGTTCATCGGGTTAACTTCCTCCTTCTACTCTTAGTAGGGGATAGGGATAGTAAGGGCTATGTAACAAAGTGGTATCAAAGATTCCTAGTTCAACACTTGGTTTGGATGGGATCTATTGCAAAATAAATGAAGGCATGGTGTTTGTGACTCTATTAGAGACTAAAGCGGTTTGATAATTACTTGTTGTAGGTGTTGGTTATAGCAGTATGATCATGGTTTTCACATTGATTATTTGCATGTGCAAGTGAATGCTTGGTGTATAATTGTGATGGAATTATTATGAGTTCATTGCATGCATGACCAAGATGTATTTATAAAGGTAGTATATATACTATATTATATATATATATATATATTATATAATATATATATATATATATATATATTATTATTATATATATATATATATATATATATTATATAGATATAGATATGAAGATGGAAGATGCTAACATGAGATATGGTTTTCTAACCAACCCCTTTGATATTGCAGATGCAATGGTTGTTGGCCTGGGAAAATAAGGTTGACTACAGAAATGCTAAAGGTTGAGTTTTAGAATTTTGTAATGATAGTCTTGTTAAAGAGACTTGGCTTCAACTAATTTTTTTGGCCTTGGTAATGAGGTTGATTTTAATTATTTTGTTGATCTGGATTAAATGCTAAATTCTAAACTTGTGATGGCATGATGGAAACATGATGATATACGTATATGTATTCTAAATTTTAAAAATATTTAATCTATACGATTAAAATTGTGTCCTTGTTGATACATTTGGCTAATGAATAAATTCATATATGTGTACAACTACAGGGTAACATGTTTTAGCTTAACATGGAAAGATTACAGTTGGTATAATTATTATATTTCATTAAAACACTAACAAATGAGTGTATATGGCATCATAGAAAGGCTCAATGGCAGTAAAAGAAGGGTATATAATGGAATGGTGTAGCAGGCATAAATGGTTCGAAATTTCCTGAGAAAAACAATGTCAATTGAAATGGTTGAAAATATTAGAGTAAATAGCAAGGTGCACATGGTAAGTGGGGGAATTTGGGTAAAACGATTCCTGTGACCAATGCATGCTTTCATAAAGGTGGGGATTTCTTTAAACTATAATTTTAATTGACATATGATTGTCCATGGCCAAGTGGATAGTATTATGATAGTTGAGTGGTTTGTTTTGGTCCACGGGGATGATTGACAATGATATGGTAGCCATGAAAATGGCACATGGGAGGATTCTCTTAACCTTAACTCAATTTACATATGTAAATCATTGATATATTCATGATTATGCTAATGTTTATATACATGTGTGAATGCAATTATGAATGAAAAGTTTTGTTGGGATTCATTTCTGTGGAAGAATGATGGTTTATATTTATATAATGCAAATGTGGATGGCATTTAATATTATCAGTTGCATGAGGAGTCAATTTGGAAAGAAGTAGCCCTAGATTATTATGATTTTAATATCATGTGAATATGATTCTTATATTTTTCCCATGTTTTCATTTTGAATAGGGAATGCTGAAGGATATATCAACATAACAAGAGTAGTGTGATTTGTAGCATGATGCGACAAGCATGAATAGTGAAGGGACATTAGACCTGAAACATGGGATGTGGGTGCACGTGGTAATAGCATGGGAAAGACAATGCCCAAGTGAAGGAGTAGGGTTCTCTGGATTCCCAGGATTGGGTGGAGGCCCTATATCCCTCAGATTGCTAGCTTGTAAGGGTATAAATTGTTAAGTCTCTAGATTCCTAACGAGATATGAAAATGGACCTATAGTTGATTACAGTGTTATGTACACATTTTATTATGCCACGTTTATATTTGTTTGTGTATGTGTATTTTTTGGGACAAGAAAGTGTGGGATTACCTAAGCCCTATGGGTTATGTAATGTGTTAGTGTGGAGGTGGGACACCTCTAAGGTCCCTTGATAAAATGATGGGAAAACATAAAGAATTAAGAATTAGAATCCTTGTTTTTAGGATTGGGCATGTAATCCACTATGGTTCATTTTGATGCCTAAAGAGAGTTCGATGGAGTATAGAAGCTCTGATGATATAACCAAGAAACCCATGAGTCTTCTTGGCTATAATCACGTAGTAAGCTCATATGGTAGTCCAACTGAGAAACCAAAAATAGCTTACTGGACAATAAGCACTAAGCAATGTTTGTGCCTTACATGCCTAATAAATCCACTAGAGACTATGTTTGCTGATAACTCGTGAGTGGTGGGGTCACATAGGGCTAGTGAGATGATAACATCTGGTGGTAGTTCTATGCAATTGGTTTGAGAACACAGGTGGAAGTTACACTAAGCTAATAAAGGGTGCACTCTTATTCCTTCATGTGTAACAAATGTAATAAAACCTCCTCACTATTACTTATATATCTCTCTCCCTGTTGTTCAACAAATTTTTCCCATCCTGTTAATTTCTCTTATTAAATCTATTGAAAGCAAGGACAAGCCCATGTTCCTATTGGGAAAGGACTACAAGAAAAGGAAAAAGACAAAATTTATGAGGAGTATGGGTTGCATTGGCTACAAGGAGGGTTTGTGCAGATCTATGAAAGGGATAGGTAGTTTCTTTCTGGAAAAAAAATAGAGAGACCACTCGGAAGGGAGGAGAACCATCGTTGTCAAGAATGAATATGCATGCATTATCCTTCATCGCGCTTCACATGCTAGGGGGAGTTAGTTACAATGAACATGGGAAGTGGAGGTTGAGGATGCTCTTGCTAGAGAAAAATAATCACACATGATTCATACACATAGATTAATGAGGAGGATGGGAGGATCCAGTAGGAAAATAAATTATGTTTGATTTGCAGATGCATGGGTAGATAAGGGGAATAGGAAAAATGGGAGGTCGATAAGCTCTTAGTGAGAAAGCTAATCTGCTAATAGAGTAGGAAAATATATGAGGGCTAAGAGAATTCAGGAAGAAGAGAAGCTTTGATGGTAGCCCAACTAAGAAACCCATGCAGATTACTGGTGTATAATCACAAAGTAAGCTTTGATGATAGCCCAAATGAGAAACACATGCGGCTTCCTGACTAATAATCACAAAGCATGATGATAGCTCAGTTGATAAACCCATGAGGCTTGCTAACTGATAAATCCACTAGAGACTATGTTGGTTAACAACTTCTAAGAGGTGGAGGCGCCCACGGCTAGTGGTTAATAACAATTTCTGGTAGTTCCATGGGGTTGGGCTAAGAACACAGGTGGAAGATCCAGTGATAAGCTACTAGAGAGTGAACTCTTGTTCCTTCAGAGTTAACATAGTTGATAAACCCTCCATATCATTAACTATATATCTCTCTCTCCACATTGGAATTGACACTTTCTATGTCTAAATCCCTAGAGATGTTGGGATGTTGCAAGTCCCTCTATAAAAAAAGACAATTTTCAATGCCTAAAGTAAAATCATTGAATAGTTGGTGGGTGAAGAAAGTGTGGGCTTGAAACACCATGTTTCAGCTGATGATATTGGTTTAATCCCACAAGTTGATTGATGATTGTATGTGAGTTATGTTGTTCACTGTGTTTATAGGATTTGATATCTAATGGGTGGAGGTGAGGAAGCCTCAAGACACCCTATTTCAGCTAATAATTTCAGTTTAAAACTCCTCTGAAAGCACTCTACCTCAAGTTGTAGAATCTAGCTAGAGGGTGACAATTGTAAGAAAGACTTGTATATAACTTGTTTATGGTTGGGTGGAGTTGAAGTCCTAATCTTAGTTGTTGACCATATTATAACACTTTTAATTTGTGATGATATTGGCCAACTGAGCTAGTTTAATGTTTTTGACATAATGAGTGATGCGAATTCCTATACAATGCTAAAATATTGTGTTATCGATGAGGGATGGTTCATTGTTGGAGGACTAATGTATATATGTTCACTTATGTCTCATGTGTTTATTATTATTTGTTGGCATGAAGTTATTAATTGGCTAGATAAATGATGAGGGATGTGAATCTTGTATAAAAAATGTATTGCAAATGTTTTGAATATTTTTATAGGAATAGGCTTATTCCTATGTTTGTTATGGGCTTGAAAGTTGGCTTTAAAGTCTTTGTATGGAAATATGGAAATATATCTATTAATTAAACAAGGTTTGGACTATAAATGAATTAACTATTTACCCTTGGCTTTAGAACTAGTAAGCTCATAAGAGATAACTCATCTATGTGCATATAAATATGACTATAGGTAGGTCAAGCCTATGTTTAATATACATACATACATACATACATACATACATATATATTACTATAATACTAATTAGTATATAAATATATATATATAGTAAGCCATTATTATTCATAAGCTAAGGAGGGAAATAATACTTATATGGAAGCTTCGCATTGTGTACATACATACATACATACATATATGTATGTATGTATATATGAGCATTAAAAAACTACACTAATCCATGGTTAATCTAAGATCAGGATAGATAGATCTAAGTGTAGTGAAAATTATTGAAAATGTGTCCAAATATACATGTATGTGTAGAGCTATAACCTTAATACCCTAGATCGAAAATGGTGTGAGCCCCTTGAAACCAAGTGAACCAGGGCTACGACTAAGTGCACAATTGAGGGTAATCTTGTTAGAAACATTCAACATTACTGAGGGGGCAGGGTGAATCAGTTATGTATCTTATGATATATTTTTACCAATTTTAACTTTTAACTTATTCATGCATTAATTGTCCAACAATAGAAATTTAGTAGATCAAGAGATAAGAAAGTAATCATGTGAGAAGCTAAACCAAGACAATTGTAAGATAAAAAATGCACAACAAAACAACCATACACATGATATAAAAGGATATCTATTGGAAACCCTTTCTGGAGAAAAACCACCCTTGTTGTTGTTGCACTACTCCAAATATTCTATTATGTGTCAAGCAAAAAGATGCCCTTTACATAGATTTCTAGCTCCCAGTACTTAGGATACTTGACCTCATATACAGATAGCTTGTCACCACCAGCTAGGATACTTGATCCCAAATATAAAATGAGTTGTTGACCACCAAATATTCCATCTACCACTAGGAAAAAAATATCACTTCTACTACATTGTTTCTAGCACCCACTAGCATAGAATCACTACTCCAACTTAGAAAGCATCCACTTCCCATATCCCACTCTATGTAGACATCAATTTCATTCATTTTCAGGATCTCCAAGACACTATGCACAACAAGGTTCATTTCTACTATCAAAACCCAATAGTAGGTCAATCCCAACAAATGAATAAGTCATCTCATCACACCAAATAACAAATATTCTTGTCACCCTTGAAAAACCCCCACTTCAAAACATACATCAAATCTCCAACAACATGACCATCTAGCAACATAGAAATGTAACATCAAACCCTGAATAAGATACAAACATATAAGCATGCATGGCATCATTAATCTCTGCTATACGAAAAAACTTACAACAGATGAAATATTATGGCACATTTCCATTCACATCAACTCCTTGCCTACACAAAAAATTAGCATGTAGACACAATAGACTCTCTATGCAATTTCTTGCTTTGACGTCAAAATGATTTGCATAACTGGTATTCTGCTTTAGTTCTCTTCTACAAGCCTTTGATCTACTCACACCACTACCATTTGAACTCATACACAAGGTATCTTAACTCATCAATATTTTTGGATAATTTTTCTTCATTGCACACCACGTACACTCACTATAACTCATAACCAACCATTTCTCAAATCCAAAATGTGATATTTATAAAGTGTTGAGCAAATTCCTCTTTTGGTGTTAGTTCATAAGTGCACAAAATTGATGAGATCCATCCATAACCATCACTACTTGATAATTAAAGGGTTTCACACTAACCGGGGACTTATTCAACCATTTGAGAGTTTATTCACTAAATTTCAAAGTTGTTTGGAATTACCTTATCTAATTTCTCCTGATGTGCATGAGGAATGTGGAGAAATTTTTTGTTTGGGCCACAACTATAGGGAATACTCTAGAACATCTTAGTTGTAGCCACACACATGGAACTAGAAATTCTCTACTAGAAGCCTATAGATGCATGAAGGAGACACTCTCTCAACAGTTGTGGAAGAGGATAAGGAAAAGCATAATATCTTCTCCTCAGAACTTCCAGCTTCAAGTACATGTTCTTCATAAGTTGTACACAACTCCAAACCTCTTCCAAGATCTGTGACACTTCAGCAAGTAGGCTAGCATCACAACCAAGTGCCACCACCAAGCTGACCTCGAAGCCAACAAGTAAAGGGTTTACATGTGTGACAAGGCATCTACTCCCCTCAAACACCTGCATAGTATACAACACCTCTCCACAACTCTATAGCATCTCTACAAGCAAAAAAACTAGGACATCAACTAATGAACTAGGCCAAACACCTCTGCAACAAGTTGTGAACATGAACATGAAGACATAGTCTATCAAACTCATCAACATGGATCATCATATAAAGACCTGACCAAACACCATATCAATGTCATCATATATACAATCATAAGGTTAACATCAATGCATCATTTAGAGAATCATAGGGTATCACATGGTTGACATAAATGCTAACACAGCCAAACTACAACCATGAAAACCATAATGCCAACAATCTCCCCCTCGAAAATTGATGGAAAACACACATAAGATTCAGACCAATCTTCACTTCGTTCACTCCCCCTTTGACATCAATGGAAAAGGATAAACTCCTTTTCATAATATAGAAAGAGCATTACACCATCTAATCTCTACATGGTTGAATTATAATGCTTATGCATATTTTTCACATCAATGACAATAAGTAGCATATCAAGCCAATCAATAAGAAGCCTCCTCTAAGAAACATATCAATCCAATAAGTCTAAAGCAGCAACAACAATATGCACCTTAGGAAACCACACATGAACTTAGTGAAAAACACCACAAATATGTGGAAACTATGAGTAGTAGAAAAAAAATCATGCAACATTTTTCACATGACCCACCAACCCATACTCTCCATAATAGTAAAAAAAATTAGTAGCACAACATATTGAAGCAACACATCTACAAAAACCACCTCTCGTCTCTAAGATCATTGTCTCAAACTGCAACACCAATGACCAATCATCAACCCCTCTACCCATTTACTGAAGCTAAGAACTCCAAAAGTCATAGCATAGGATGAGGCATATCATTAATGCATGCAATTGAACCATAATGGAAACAATGGATGGTTAAAGTAAACAATAGAAAATAATGCGCACCTTGAACACATGTGTTATGTGAGATTTACTATTATGGAAAAAAGTATCTTCCCTAAACCTAGTAGACTAGTCTAGAACAACAAAAAGGAAACATTATAGAGTTTCCATTAGAGAAATTGAATAATGGGAAAGGGGTTTACTTGGAGTCTATCGCAAGCTTTAATTTCCTTCTGGCTTGTAAGCTCCAATTTTAGCTCTGATTCCTAGAATTAGAACATGTACATACATTTACAATAATCCAAAGACCCACAACATCTATGTAGCATAATTCAATTAATCTATTCAATGGATCAACGAAGCACTGAAATACATGAATGTAAATGTAAAATAACACATATAGGGAAGTAATATACTATTTGTATTAATAGAAATAGGAGAGAGTTTACAACCAAGAATAATAGTTGAACTTGTAGAGATCTATCCAAGTTGACTTGTCCTTCCTTGTTACAAAGCACACCTCAATGTCACTCTAATGCATGAAGATGATGAATCTCTTAGATTCAATACAGTAGCATGACGGCATGATAAATCTTCAAAATCCAACCTTGATGCTATGGATGGTGGAAAATTTATAGGAGAGGGACGATATTTTGTGAATTCTTATCCATTTACTAATTTATGCTTGAGATCCACATAACATGGGAAGATGAGATCAATGGATAATAGGTGAAGTCTCCAAGGTAGGATCAGATAGGAGTTGAACTTATTATCCAAGGTAAATGGTTAAAACAACCCATCAAAGTTTCTATAAGAGGGATCTTCAGGATTATTTTTAATTTTCCTGAATTTCTAGAATCAATGCAACCCCAACAAGGAGTAAGCTGCTGCTAATCAGTGTTGGTGCAGAAAGGAGAAAATTGTTGTTGAACACAAGCCTCTAAAGGGGTAGGGTGTGTTGGGGCTTAAAAGATCTTATTTGAAGTAGTTAGACCCAAAAAATCATTTATTTAGAAAGGTCATGCTTAGGGATTTATTTACAGATGATGACAACATGTTCACAGATGATGATTGATCCAGTTTGTAGGTGTACTAACCAACTGTGAAAAAATGGCCTATAAGATCATGCCATTGCAAAAATCATCTCCAAAATGTAGTAAACTCTTTTCACTACAATCATTACTTCCTTTCAATAAGAAAGAAGAAGAAGATGGACCAAGACTCAATATTACCATGACTAATTGACATATATCATTGAAAATACATGGTTGTAGCAGTGACACAAGACCTCATCCATGACTATAACATGAGTACATGGCACTCCCTCTAATCCACTACAAGACCCAATGATGAAAAAAATACAAGTACATGGCTTCATGAGCATGTTACATGGTTTTATCAATGAAATACATTGTTCCTATAATCACCTCATGAACCAATGAACCAAAACATAACATGATATGACTCATTCAACATCATTAACCCATACATATGGTTGCAATATGACTCCACGAGACTCCTCCAAAAACATGCCTATGCCATGAAGACTCAACATACCAATGACTATGCTCTCAACCAACATAAGATGATCAAATAATAAGTACATGGTTGTAACAATGAGAATATAACAACCCGCAGATGGCTGGTCCATGTTTCAAATCACTCTATTCATGACCATGCCATAGTATCTCCAAGCTCATGCTAGGGTAGTTGAAAAACAATCAATAAGAAAAATATACCTCATATAAATATGTTGATCCTACTGAAATGAAAATGCATGGAAGTATTAAATCAAAAATCACTACAAAAATTGTTTCCATATGACCCCCCTAAAGTTATGCACCCCTCTTGAACTTCTCAATACTCTATAAATAAGTATGAGATAATCATGGACTACAGAGGGAGTTGTTAGAAAATTATATATTACAGAGCAATGGAACATGTAAAATATTGCAAAAATATAAAAACAAAAAATGCATAAAACAAGAGAGACACAGATATACATGGTTCACCCAGTTTGGGCTACGTCCATGGAGAAACAGCTAGTCCTTGTTTTATTATATTATCTATCAAACTGAAGAGATACAACCTACAGCAGATCCATTGTAACTCCCTCTTCGCTTTCAATCTCCTCTCTCTTTCTCACTTAGAATATAGATCTACATAAGTGCAATACAATTCCCTCATATATATTGAGGCATTTCCTTCTAGGGCAAAAAACCCTAAATTAAACATAACTGCTACTGTCAGATCATCTGCCTAATGAACGGCCCATATTGACTAGAAATTACTATACTTTTACAAGGCAATTTTACATCTACTTTTAGCTTTAGGGGCACTGCCCTGGAACCCCTGCAAGGGGACAGCTGGCCCCCAGACCCCCCACCCAGGGGGGATTAGCCCCCTTGCACCCCCCCCCCGCTTCGTGTGGAGGGGTGTACAGTCTTCCTAGGGTATACATCTGGTTGAAACCTTTGAATACAAAAGATAATCAGGCTCCACACCTAATAGGAGTTTATCTCACTACTTCAGTGTTGATACTGCTTCTTTATCCATAGAATCTTAGGCTACTTATTTTCATTCATCTTTGGTTTCTGCTAGCTCCTCCATGATTCTACTTCTCTTGTTAGATTTTCCTTGAAGAACTAGGAAACATGTAGTCTCTCGTATATGGCTAAAGTTGTGGAATGAATAACACTCCACATGGTCAAGATATGAAGCAAGAGGATTAAATCTACTACTACTCATGGGTCTATGCATGAATCTAGGTTACACTTTTTGGCAAGAAAGGCCACATTTTGGGTGAAAAGAAATAACTCTATCAAGCCATTTTAAGTGCTTGATCAAGAAATATTTGAGCCCTCGATTGAGCAGCTTGAGGGCTTAAATTATGTAACAACGATGTTATCTAGGAGCTTGATTGATCCAATGGCTTCATTCAACCATGTTTATGAAATTTCCAAACAATAAAACCTAGGCATGAGATTAAAAAGGTGGCTTTGTTGAGCCCTAAAGCTAGATCTAGCCTTATAACTAGATCGAGTCTTAAAGCTAGATCAATCTTAAAGTGTCTCAATCAAGCTTTAAAGCTAGATTGAACCTTTATTCAACCACAATAATGGATGAATTAAGGGTTTCTTAAACCCTTGATCAATTTATTTGAATTTTAAAACAAAGCACTTAATCAAGTATTTTAAGCACTCAACCAAGCTCCTACAGTCTTAAAAATCACACCTTTAGCACCCCTTCTATAGATTTCTCTGCAACACCTTTCAATACCCTAGCGGATTTTGGGTATAAATTGTCCTTAAGTCATGGAGTTGATCATGTTGGACTGATGAAATAATCCTCTATCCAATGGCATATGAGTTTAACACTTTTGAATCCATACTATATTTTTCATCTAATTTCTTTTAAACATAATACTTGAAATGTTTTTGGACAGTTTCAATGGGGCTGAATAAAAATTCAATAACATAAAGTACACACTACAAAAAAATTTCAAAAAATACCAGGATCTTCATTTATAAGTCCTCTTTAAATGGGTACTCTTGGTTTTTCAATTATTTAAAGAGTTGAAAAAAATCTGATGCAAACACATGTGTCTCCAAAATGCAATTGAAATATTACTTCACCAACTTCAAATAATAATAAAAAATGTAATTTTGCATAAAAAAAAAATTATGGAAGTTATTTATCTCTATGTAGGTCATTCTTTATTATATTTATATATATTATATATATATATATATATATATGTATTACACATTTTAGACTAAGTTATTCTATGTGAACAGAAACATACCTCTTAAGATGCACAGAAATTTGCAAGGAAAAGTATTACATTTAATGGAAAATTGAGAGATTATATGACATTATTTTTTTTTCAAAAAAATATCATTATGAAAATAAGATCATTCTCCACACATTGTGTTTTTACTCCAAATCAAAATTCACAATGCTCATATGAATTTTGAGGGCTTCAATTCGACAAAAGAGGAAAAACTTGAAATTTCATCACCACATTTGGCCCAAAAGTGTAACCCATCTTCATACATTCACAGAAAAGGCCCTGTTATTGATATCTATTGATTCCTATTATTTCCTTGCTCTGTACCATTCTCTTTTATTCAAGAGCTTCCTTTGAAATGACTTCCTATGGTTTCCTAAGAGCTATGCGGAAACAAATCCCACAATATTCATAATTTAAAGGATTTTCTTTAAAAAGGATGAACAGAAGGAGAGCAACATACATATGTTTAGTGAAGAAACTCATGATTTATATATGTAATAACCGAGGTAAAAAAGGAAATTTAAAATTATTGGAAACCCAACAAGGCACTAGCTACAAGCCGTTACCATCCCATACCAAGCTCATAGAACCTATCCTTATCATGGAACCCATCCCAAGCTCATAGAATTCCTTTTCCTTTCCATGATATTACCTCTCAGACAGGTGCATATTCTTTAAGAGTCTTTCAAATTCTTCCCAAATCAGCTCCTCCTCCCTGATGCCTCTTAAATTCTTAACATCTTCCCAATAGATATCTACTTTTCCTTTGAGACTAAAGGTGGCTATCTTGGCTTTCATATTCCCTAAGTAATCACGAAGTCTAAAAACATTCCTCATTCCAGTCAGAAATGCTTCTGCATCTTTTGATTTAGTCATCTCATCGTTAAAACTCGGAGGCTTTTCTTTCTTGAATTCCTATAGAAATTACTGCTTCTCACTCCTCCTATAATGATGCTAGCTGTGATGGTGATGATGTCTCCCAGAAAAAAAATATAGAAAAAAATCCATGCATATTATCCCTCCTCTTAGGTGTATCCAAGAGTCTTCCACTCTTTACTATATAATCTGTGTCCATCCTATACCTTTTCCCAGACCTGTCTCCATCTACACCATTGTTATTTTCTTCCTACCTATCTACATAACTAATTCCTAGATATCCCTACTTCTATAAATTTGAAAGGCTCTAGAGCATAACCACATTGACCTCAACTTTATTTTCTTGAGCTTTAGCAAGCCTTTCATGTGCTTCAATAAACCACTAATTATCTACCTTGCAACTTATGATATTTTCCTTCAAACTTCTGAATCTATATGCTAGATCAAGAGAGTCTCTCTCTCCATGTTGTTCAACTGAGTTCTCCCATCCTTCTAGCTTCTCTTCTAGCATGTACGAAGAGTCATCTGAACTTAAGACACCATTCTTCTCTTCATCTCTTGACCTTCCATTTTCTGAAAATGTGTTATTGTTAGCTAAATAAAAGCATAATCAAAAGCACTACTGCAACTGACTGTTGGTGAGCTTTTGCATCTACATAGGTTAGTCAAGATTAACATGATGCATAGTAATAGTATGAATAACATATCAGTACATTCATGAATCAATATACTATAACGTCATTAATAATAAAATAATTGTCATTCATGCATGATAACATATAGCCATATGCAGATCTATATGCATAAAATATTGCTTTTACCCCAAGGTCCATTGTTGTGAACTTGCTCTGTTACTAGTTTGTAACACCCCGCCCCATATTAACCCACTTTTACAAGATCACCAGCGTAAAAAGGAGTTAAGAGTTACTATGAATTACTGAAAATCCAAGATCCTGTTATGGAAACAGGGCTTAATTTGCTAACTTGTACAAATCTTATTGCAACACTCAGACACACTTAATAACCCATATATCAAACACTTTCCATTGGTCACCCTTTCTTTGAATTGCAACCACTTTTAACAAGCTTGTCTAACCTAGTTGTAGGCATGTCATCTTGCAAATGTAGCCATAGGGATTGATCCACACACATAACTCAGCCTTAGGGAAACTATGGCTGAAAATTTCCTAAACTGCGGGTATGGCCATGAACCCTATTCCATATTTTTAGGGCAAGGCTATATGCCACCGCCAAAATTTTCCCACAAAATTCTAGAGCCCTGCCAATGATCAATACAAGTCTACATAATCTATGGTTAGGCTCAAGTCTTGCCTAATCTTTCACAATACATATGAATCTATAACACCCCTCGCACATTTATCTGCTTTCACAAGCCCTCTAGGTAAATGTGAATAAGAGTGTCACTATGACATGACCCAACCTTTTAGCTTTAGTTAAGGAAGTGGGGCATACCATTGAGAGATACTAACCATCAATTAACATTCTACAGGGGTTACATGACACTCATGAACCAAAGAACCACCCCAAGTGACCAAACCCTAAGCTGAATTATTTTTTCACTAACCTAGACTCCCAACCGCATACACAATCCTACAAAGGGTGTGGTTATATGGCTCCAATGACATGCATGACATTGCTTCCATGTCGTTATAGACCAAAATCTCTAGTTTGAGGGGTGTGGTCCCGAGATCTTAGCAACCTTTCCAGGCCAACCTCCAGACCCCTACCAAGAATTGACTGTAACCTCTCATAATTCTAAATGACATAATGATACTTTTATTCATACAAAACTTGAATAAGAACTTGAACTAAAAAGGCCTAACCATGACAGTCATTTCATCAAACATATGGTCAATGTGTAAGATACAGGTCATAAATTTTATCATAGGAATCTAAAACTTATTTTAGAATCACCAAGAAGGCCTAATGCCCTCTCATAATAGTTGCAGTAACACCTTTTATCCCATGCATTCATTAACCATCAAATACTTATCAAATCCTAAGTAGGTCATAGCTAAAGTACATTACAAATCCATTCTTATAACCAACATATAACCAAATTAATAACCATGAGATATAAACCATCAAATCATCATAATAACAAGTACAAGTGCTCATAGAATACAATGGCAAAATAACTCTTGTTAACTGATGCAAAATCCAACGGAGTCATGGACTTACATGTAGCACCCGACCAGAGATTAGGTTGAACCAAATATTTTTTTCATCTAATCTCCCTTGTGTCATATTCCAAACATGAATTGGGATCTCAAGGCGTAACTAACCAGGGCTTCCTAGAGATTAAACCACCTCCACCCTCAGCTATCACTATCTCACCGAAACAGATCAAGAGATCATAGAGCCAAAACAAGCTTGGATGTCTCAAAGCTTCTTCAACATTAATTTTATGAATTTTCTTGTCTCCACCCACCTGTCAAGGACTTCTTGGAGATTAAACCAACTTCACCCATAACCGTTGGGAATTTTCCTGAGCCCGCCTCACCCATTTCCAAATCCTTCTAGTAATCTAAATCTCAACTAGAAAATAATCCCATCACATCATGGATACTCAAAAAATGGAAAGGCAAGGATAAAATCATTGTCAAACTCGACAAAACCCATGCCAATGACAACAAATGAACCAAATAATCGAAAGCATGTACCATGAATTCACACCTTAGCTAGTCAATCACACATGAAACATATTACCTGTCAGGTCTTCCTGTTGAAGTTGCTCGATCCAAGCTTCCTTACTTGTCCTTTGATTTCCTTGTCTTTCCTATTCCTTCCTATGCTTTCTTTTCCAAGAACATTCTCTCTTTCCTTTGTTAAACCTGCTCTAAAATTGGGAAAAAAATGAGAAAAAACCTTTGATCTAATTCTCATGTGCCTTTTTACCATTGATGTCTCTATTTTCTTCATTTTCCTTCATTTTTCCTTCAATTTCACTCTCATGAAAATATCTGTCTCTTCACCATCCTTTTCTCCTATTTTCCTTTATTTCCCATAAATAAATGTCATTTAATGCCTCTTTTCCTTTTCCAATGCCTTTGTCAATTTCCTTAGCCATAATAAACCAAAGTGACACCCACTAGGATGTTTTTCCCAACATTCAACTTGGAATATGTGTCTTGTGACCTTGGTCTTATTTTTCCTTTATTATCCTTTATTACATGGAATTTTCACCCAGGGTTGCTACAACCCCCTCCCCCTTAGGGGAACACCGTCCTCAATGTTCTATGACACCTATCAACAAAAAGACCACTGAAAATAAAAACATACTACCCATGGAGATTTATAACGCCACTCCTTGTAGTATTTACAATGACATCCTATTGAAAACATGAGAATCATATCATTTACTATAGATTTATAACACAACTCATTACATTGTTTACAATAACAATGGCATATGGACATTTTCTTAAGCCAACAAATATTCATACTATCTAGGGAGATTTATAAATCCATCTCTATAGAATATCAACAATAAAATACACATATACACATATGCACATTTTCTTAACCAACAAATAAAAGGATACAATGTCTGCATTAGCAACATGGGAATATAGAGGCTCACACCGCCACCCTTAAAGTAATACCAGGATTCACCTCCTTCCCAATAAATCTAGAATCCACTTGCCAAATTCAAACATGCATTCAATGTCAAGTGCTACAATCCTTGCACTACTTTCTCCTTCAGCGAAGAATTACCGTCTCATTATTCTAGGGAACACTCCCAATGTGCATCTGATTCCATTTATAAATGCTAGTGACCAAAACAAATCCGTCCCTTGACCTTTCCATCTCCACAACATAGTCCCTCAGAAAATCTAGTCACCCCCTTCCATGTAGTCACTCACCTTCCAAGTTCCCCAGGAGTCCCTTTCCTGGGAAATCCATCCCTTGGAAAGGTTTCCTCACATCGGAAGGTCCAAAAACCAAGGCATCTCCTTGCCCCAAAACCATTATACCAGTCATAACATGCTCATGGAAATCAATATACATTATTGGGTACTAGTGTCCCACAATGACCCTACTCTTGAATGATTTACCAACATATCATTGCCTATTCCAATTCCTTTTGTTGTTGCATCTAATTCTTGCAGTCAGTTTCAACCACCCAAACTGGGCATTTCCTTGTTTTCCTATACCAAACACATAATTTCCATTAGACTAGAAAGGAATTGAAATAAATTTAAATCATACTTCATTGATGGCTTATCAATAAGGTACACTTGCAATTTTTTTTACTTCTTGTCACAATAAGTCAAAATATCTCTTTGATCAAATCATCATGTATAAGTATATCACATATGGTTAGCTCAAAATACAACCATCATAAATTAGAATCATTGATCACATGTAATCATCAAAATCATAGATCACATGTATAATTAAAAACTGGAATAAAATATTGGTACTTATCTTTCAAATAGTTCTTTTCTTATGCCTTTGTTATTTTCGTTTTCTGCACACCCACTAAATCAATTTCCAAACTTGACAAGCACCTAGTGCCTTCTCTTCTCTTTAATCATGCACAAAAAATGGTTTGGCTTTCCAAACCCAGAAAGCACCCAGTGCCTTCTATTCTCTTCAAAACAATAAGGGAATCTGGAGACTAAACTACCTCCTCCCTCAATATCAACAACAAGGGTATCCCAAGACTAAACCATTTGAACCCTAAATATCAACAACAAGGGAATCTAGAGACTAAACCACCTCAACCCTCAATATAAAAAACAAGGGCATCAAGAAACTAAACCACCTCAACCCTCAATATCAACAACAAGGGAATCCAAAGACTAAACTGCCTCAACCCTCAAGGTCAACAACAAGGGCATCTATAGACTAAATCACCTCCACCCTCAATATCAACAACAAGGGCATCCAAATACTAAACCACCTCAAACTTGAATAGAAACAACAAGGGAATCCATAGACTAAACCACCTCAACCATCAACATCATCAATAAGGGCCTAGTCAGTTCCATACTTTCCTATCCCATCACATTGTACAACACATACACATACACAGTGTACAAAAAAACACATACACCTACACCCAATGTACAACATGTCACATACACCTATACTCAGTGTACAACACCATAGATACACCTACACTTGGTGTAGAACACCACTCATACACCTACACCTGGTGTTAGGATATTCCGACACGTAGGAATAGTTAAGTATAACTTGGTCTAGTATAGAGTTAGGTAAAGTGTGTTTCTTTACTATGTATATTTGTAACTTACAATCCGACGGTTCATTCTCTCCTCGGTATTACCGACACTTGATCCGTGGCTTGACACCCGATTGGTCCATGAATTCTATTTAAAGCGCATGGAGGGTCATTTGTAGGTTAACCGTGCATGAGAGAAGCTTATGTAAATTTTCATTCTTTTATTAATAAATTGCCTGTAGTAGCCACGTTGGCGCAGGCCGTGGACTGTTTCCCTCTCTGAGGGTTTTAACCACGTCAAAATACTGGTGTATTGATCTGTGATCTGTTTGTGAGCGGTGTCCTTTTGGTGTTCTGTCTGAGGAACTTACCCTGTAAATTCCTACAGAAGGCAGTCCACATTGAACACTGGGTGCAAGTCAAGGAATGGGGGAATGCTGAGCTCAATTGAATTGTCACCCACAACCTTGGTAATGTGTAAGGAACATATTGAAGTGGTCTGAGTTTACAATAGGCTCCAGTAAGGTGTTCCTTCTGCAAATGTAACCAGACTTTGTCGCCCACTTGAAACTTGTGTGGCACCCGATGTTGATCATGTCGCTGCTTGTACTTGGCATTTGATTTATCCAGAATGTCATGGACCTACTGGAAGATATGTTGGATGTGCTTAATGAATCTGTTTGCCTTATCAACTTTCGACTGGACATGGGCCGAATCTGCCTGAGTAGCTGCAAATGGTATGGTCACATCGATGGGACATAATGGCTGGAATCCCAAGCCCACCTAAAAATGGTTGTGGCTAGTCGAGTTGTGAGAGCCTGGTTATAGCTATGCTAGACATAAGGAAGGCTCTCATCCCATGTGAGTGGATTCTTTGTGTTGTACATGCACAGAATGTGTACGATCATCCTGTTGACGACCTCTGGTTGGCCATCAGTTTGGGGATGGAAAGCTATGGACTTAATGAGCTTGGTATCCAGCATCGACCAGAGATTGGACCAAAATGTACTAAGGAACCTGCTATTCTGATATGAGATGATAGACTATGGGATCCCAAAGTGTACCCACACTCGTTCAAAGAAGAGTTTAGTAGTGGCTTCTTCTGTGATATTTTTCTTGTAGGCCGCTAGAATGGCCATCTTCAAAAATCTGTCGATGACCAAAAAAGCATAGTCATTGCCTTACTTAGTAGATGGAAGGCCCAACATGTAATCCATGAGATGGATTCCCAAGGTTGACTAGGGGTAGGCAGCGGAGTATAGAGGCCTTGCTTCTTGATGGTCGGTTTGGCAACTGCGCAAGCAGTGCAGGATTTGGTGTACTTCCTGACATCCTGTCGAAGAATCAGCCAGTAGAAATACGTATGCAGTACTGCCACTTTTTTCTCGACCCCAAAATTCCCAGCAGCCTGACTGTAGTGTGCTTCCCAAATCATCTTGGCTCGATCACTTGAAGGAACACAAAGGTGTCCTAGGTGGCATAACAGGGCATATTGGAGGTGAAAATATGGAACTTGCTAACCCTCCAAGAGAATCTGGTATGTGTGGCCAAACTCTGGGTCACTTTTGTAGATAAATGGCTAGTCAGTAGTCTTGTGCCCACAGGAGTTGAGCACAGTGGTTAACACCATGATTGGTGGTCGGCTGAGGTAGTCTACAACTATTGGTGCTACCCTTCTTATACTTGATATTCAAATGGAACTGTTGTAGGTAGGACCACTTTTGATGGCGATCATTCTGCAACTTCCCTTGTGTCTGTATGAACTGCAGGGATCAGTGGTCTATGTGGATGACCGTTTCATTCCCCAAAATGTAATTCTTCCATTATCGACAAGCCTGCATAATGGAATATATCTCTTTGTCATAACTCGGATACTTCCAGACTATGTCTAAAAGTGTATCAATGTGATATGCCACTAGATGCCCCTGTTGAGTAAGGACTACCCCAATAGCATAGTAAGAGGCATCTATCTCGATCTCAAATGGTTGTTACAAGTTTGGTAAAGTGAGAACTAGTGCAGAGCAGAGGTGATGTTTTAACTCTGTGAATTCCTTCTATTGAGATTCAAACCAAAATAATTTTTCTTTCACTCCTCCCTTGGTGACTTGACTCAAGGGCAAAGTGATATGAGAGAATCCCAACACAAACTGTGGTAGAAATTGCCAAGACCCAGAAAGCTACAGAGCTCTGTTAGAGTGGTTGTGGTTGGCTAATCTCGAATGACTTGGATCTTGGTTGGATCCACATGCACCCCTCGTTCATCAATAATGTATCCCAGATACTGAACTTGGGTCATGCCAAAAGTGCATTTCTCCAAATTGGCACACAACTTGTGTTGCCGCAGTGTTTGAAGAACTTGTCGGATGTGGTGGAGGCACTCTTCCCAACTTTGGCTGAAGATCATGATGTCATCCAAGTATACCACTACAAATGAGTTGGTGAATGGCTATAAGATGTCATCCATCAGCCTCATTAACGTTGCAGGAGCATTCATCAACCAAAAGGCATAACCAACCATTTGAAATGCCCTCCTTGGCTTTGAAGGCAATCTTCCACACATCAAAGGGTTCGATTGGTACCTAGTGATAGCTAGACTTCAAGTCGATCTTGCTGAAATATTTTCCCCCTTCAGTTGATCCAGAAAGTCATCAATCCATGGGATTAGGTAGCTATTTTGGACAATGATCTTCTTTAGCAACCGGTAATCAATACAGATTCTACAAGTCCCATCCTTCTTCTGTACCAACACGACCAGGCTTCCACAGGGTGATGAACTCGGATGGATGTGACCTTTCTGCGGTATCTCCCGAACCTTCCTCTTGATTTCATCGTTCTCCAGAATAGAGCGTCGATATATTGGTCCATTGAGAAACGTTGCACCTGGGGTCAGATTGATGGAGTGCTTGACCTGATAGTGTAGAGGTGCCCTTGTGGGGGAGGTGAAGATGTCCTCGTACTCCTCCACAACCTTGTCCATTTGTTGTTTCCATGTGGAGGGGCCCTATCTAGAGGTCGTGGCCACCGTCTTCTTCTTTCCCTGAGGGCGTATCATCAGGAAAACAAATTTCCCGGTTTGGGAAATGAGCTTACTGCATTGTTTTTCAGTAACCAAAGAGATCGTGGTGAGCGGTGCTACCTTCGGTATCCTGTACAACTTATTTCCAAAATTAACAAGGCCTTGACTCATACACAACATGTTTCTTCCATAAGTATGGTTGGCCTAATAATACATCACAAACATCAAGGGGAGCAACGTCACATAATACCTCATCCGTGAAGGGCTTGATGTTGTATAGAAGGTGACACTACTGGCTCACGTGAAGATCTTGTCCTTGGTGAAGTCACTTGATGGTGTACGGTTGTGGATGTGATGTGGTTGGTAAGCCCAGCCACTTCACAACCTCTACCGAAATGAGGTTCTTTTGGCTCCCGCTTTCGACAATGAACTGTAGTGGGGAACCCTTTACCCACATCTTGGAGTGGAAGAGGCACTCCTCCTCCTTTAGATCTTAGGGTTCCTCCTTCTAAATCTTCGTGGTGGCTGATGAGCCCCAAAAATGGATAATTATATGGGCTCATTCAACCTCCTAATTCAACTTAATCCACCATTCTCATTTGTTTATTGCATGTTTTTTATTATATTTATGCTAATAGAGTGAATTGGGTTAGTCATTATGCCAACAAGTCTAATGTGTGCTTTGTGTAGTATTTTTGGTCAATTTGGAGACAAAATCAAAGGTTTAAATGAGCACTTGGTAGCCAAATTCATGGAGAGGATTTTTAGGAAGGTGTCCCCTTCATTTATGGGCCCTTACCATGAATTCTCCACCATCATCTCGGAGTTCAAGGGCCACCAAATCAATTACCACAAGGGCAGCCAAGCAAGTCAAGTAGGACTGCTATTAACTGCAAGTTTTGGGCAGCTGAGTCCCTAAAGTTTAGGAGGAATGTTGGGGTCCTCAATTTGTATAAATAAGAAGGCTTAGGGCCTCATTTTGGTTAGCCAGTAGTTAGTCACTTTGTAGGCAGAAGTTAGCTTGTTTGTAGTTCGATTTTAGTCAGTATATTAGCTTTGCATTTCAACAACTTTTCAAGCATTCCCTTTTGGACAGTTTTTGGAATGTAACTATTCTTTTGATCAATAAAGATGAATCTAGCTTTGCACCAGTTCTAATCTCTCTTAGGAGGATGTAGCTCTTGGGGTTGGGCCCATCTCAAGTGCCTAGTACCTCCTTTGTTTACTTTCATGTGTCTTTGCTGCATTCTTAGAATAAAATATGTTATTTAGATTAAAATATTGCTTTGTTACTTAGGTCGTTTTGATGATTAAAGTAGCTTCTCATGTTCATATTTATTTGATAGGTTAACAATAGGGAAGATCTTCTGGAAAAAGGCCATCAAGCACCTCTGGTCTCACCTTTCCCTTAGTGGGAACGTGAGCTGGGACAAAGGTGATATTGCTGCCAACAAGAACATTGCAGTAGTGTTAGATTTTTAGTTGTTGAACTTGATATCAGTTTTTGGTTGCATGCTTAGGTTTATGACTGCTTAGTTGCATAGTTATTTCACTTGATTTTGTTGCGATAGACTGTTGTTCCATTTATTTGCTGTTATCTAGGTTATAATAGGCTAACGTAGATAGGTCTTTGATTTTCCAAGTCCCTGTTTGTGTCGTTTGAAAAAAAACTTGCAGAGCACCTGTTAGCCTTCTTCATCTGCCCATACTCCATCCAACCTACCTGCTTCATCCTCCATTTCAGATCCTTTCCTTACTTTTGCCTCATTCCCTCACGTTGACCTACTTTCCATATGATTGTGTAGCATTGCCTTATCTCTCCTTGAACAAAACCAACCATCTACATCTTCTCTCAACTCCATCCACCAGTCCCTAGACCACCTCAAACCCTTATCCTACCTCCATACCCACTCCTTCATCTTTCTTTATCCATCCATCCTCCAAAATCCCATTTCTGAACATCCTGTAGAAAATCACAGAACATCCTGTAGAAATTCCTGAACATCCTGTAGAATCCCTGTAGACTTCCTGTAGAAGCTCACAAATGAGGTTTCTTGATAGCCAAACTGTGTGAAACTCTTTGTAAGGGTGTTAGGGACCCCTTAGGCCCTCTCTGAACCTTCCCAACCTCTTCCAAGCATTTCCTCTCGCCGATCCACCTCTGCACAGTAAAAAACAGTGAAAGCACATGCATGATAATTTTGACAACTTAATAAAAAATACAAAAAGATGTTTTCTTTAGATAGAAGTAGTTTAGACACATGTATTTTACCTTCCTAGAAGTAATGACATCTCTTTCAGTAGCTTGCATCCTCTTTTTGTGCATCAGTAGGACTAGCTGGTAAAATTATGGTTTGCCAGGGTTTGCATTTCCTTTCCGCTTTTCGCTTCTTTCTGCAAGTAGATTAGCCTCCTTTGAGTTAGCTTTCATCCATCAATTAAAAAGCTTCTTCTAAGAGCTCATAGAAGTTGGCTTAAGCTCCTAGCAGACTTGTGTTAGCTGACCAAGTGACAGCCGCGGCAAGAGCTAGTACTTGTGCATACAACACCGTCGCTTCCAAGTTTGTTACGAACTACTGGGTTGATAAAATTAAAGAAGAGAGCCCTGGGAGTTGCAACATTATTGCTGCAATACTGGGGCCCACCACTCTTTTTGGCACCGTTGCCAGGGAAGCGTCAGAGTATTGGTGATTGCTGCTTTTCGTCTATTTTCTACTACAACCTTCTGCTAAGTAGTTTATTTCATTTCCATTCTGCAATTTCATTTCCACAAAAGTAGATTAGACATTTCCTGCTTTCATCTCATTTCAGCAAGTGTAGATTAGACATTTACTGCTTTCATAGATTAGCATTTCAATTCCGCAATTTCAATTCTGCAAGCGTAGATTAGCATTTCAATTTCGCAATTTCCATTCTGCAAGCGTAGCTTAACATTTCATTCCTGCAATTTCATTTGAGAAAAATAGATTAGTCCTTTCCTTCTTTCATTTCAATTTCGCATTTTCATTTCAGCAAGATAGTTAGTTGCAATTCAATCTATTTCAATTTTGTAGGCACAAGAAAAAAAACAAAAATCAACCAAAAATATTTCCTTTCATGCCTTGTAGGAGTAGAGATAATTCATAAAAATGATTGCACAACACCCCCACTGCTTCACACAGCCAACCTTCTCTCTTCTTCGATGGCTGTGATTAAAGAACCCTTAGGTGGACAACAAGACATATTTGAAGAACCTCTAGGGGAGAAGAATAAGGAAACATTCCTCTGGAGCAAATGGCTACAAGCAGAAATGTTTGGAGCAGTATCTTATCCAAAAATGAATTTGCAAATCAGATGGAAGATTTCAAGAGCGATATGAGGCAATTTCTTGCCATGCATCTGGATACCTTACAGATCCAAAGGAAGCAAGAGGAATCCAAGAGGGCTTTGGCCATCTTTTGTCCCAGGTGCACTAGAAAGCATCCTGGGCATGAATGTCCATTGCACCCCATGGAAGTGTGTTTCGTTTGTGAAAAATACCATCCTACGAATCAATGCCCTTCGTTGCCTGGACTTAATGTTGCATATCAGAGAACCAAAGGAGCCACTAAATCACTCTATTTCATGAACCAAAGGAGGCCACATGGACCCATACCCTACCAGCAGGGAATGCAAGGGACATCCTAGACCTATTACGACCCCTATAAAGCCACTTCCATGCCTTCTTGGGGCCCCCCTGCTCATCCTTCCTGGTTCACACCTCCTCCTTGTTCCTTCACAGATCCATGTTATGCCCAACCAGCTGCTCATTTGTTTCACTCTTATGCTTAGCAATAGCCTCAGTGGAATGCACCTCATCAGGGGTGGAGGCTCCAGTACAACTCTCCTCCCGCTCATTTTCCTCCACCACCTGCCCAACCACAACCCCATCCGCATCCATCTCAAATATACACCCCCACTCAGCTACCCGTACCGCCATTTCCAAACCCACACATTGGAATAGCTCAACCCAATTGCAAAGCTGAGGCACAACATGTCCAAATGACTCCTCTTGAGCTCAATGATCTTCACCATAGCTCAGGAAGAGTATTGCAGAAAAGAGATTATCTTGAAAGCATTGAAGGACCACATCCAACAAAAGAAGATTCAAAAGACGAGATCAAAGAACCATGGGCTGCACTTGATGAAGAGAAGACATCAGAATTAGAGATCGAGAGAGTTCCCTCATGGTTATCATCAAATCCTCCATGTATTCCAGAGAAAACTTAGCAAAAAGAGGAAGATATGAAGGTCATGATAGAAGAAGATATGGAGAATGATCCAGATCAGCAAAAAGACCAAGGATATCAGAGCTATATTGAGATATGGTTCCAAACGGTCACTAAGTTGCAGCAGTACTCTCTTCCTTAGCTATGCTCGATCCCTTCAAAGTCAAATCATTTGTTCTCTGAAATCTAGATACCTGTCAAAGCATGCATTTCGAGCCTCCACCTCCTTTTGTCTCTAATCTCGATGTGCACATGGCTCCATTGGAAGTATTCTTATACTTGAAAATGATTTTGTTTTTCAAGTAGAGTAGGGTAAAAAAATTAAATAAAATAAAAAAATGAAAATGAGAAGAAAATAAAAATCTAAGGTGAAAACCTCCTCGGAGGCGCCTTAGATTAGCTCATTGATTGAAAACCTCCATGAGGCGGTCAATGGGTTGGAAAAAAGAAGAAAAAAGAGAATAAGATCCCTGGGTGAAAACCTCCTTTGGAGGTACCCAAGGCAGGCAATTAGGGTGAAAACCTCCATGAGGTGCCCTAGTTGTTTTCAAAAACAAAAAAAAACAGGACTAATCTCTATGAAACATTGCAGGTTGCAGTGAATACATTGCAGGAAAAGAGGGGCGTGCAAAATGAGGACAGGAGTCCGTACCAGGCTCCAGGACATCCCTTCAGACACTCCCTCCATGGCCACTCACCTCCCCTAGGATTTGGTCACATTCAGGTCAAGATTGGGCTTTCTACAAGAAGTTCTGGGCTCTCTACAGGAAGTTCCAGGCGTTTCTACAGGAAGTTCTGAATTTCTACAGGAAACATCCTGTAGAACCTTCAGACAAACCAAATTCAATTTTAAAAGGGAATCTGATGGTTGGAATCTGTTGGTTAGGCCTGCAAGCACCCCTATTTCCATCCCTCTCTTTTCTCCATCATTTTTTCCACATCATTGTGCTTCTACAGGAAGTTCCTATAGAAATTAAAGGAAGCTAGAAATGGATTTCAAAAAGGCCGTTTGGCGAACATGATAGCTTCCTAAAGGTTTCATAAGTCCTCCTACCGTCTTCAAACTCCTCCTCCATCATTTCCATCCCTGCATCATAGCCCAATCTCATTTTTCTTACCATGCAAAAAACTGCAGAATGCTTAGAAGCAAAAATACATAGTGTTGAAATTTTTTTTTTGCCCTAACTTGAAAACCGTGCATCCATTTGCAAAATTATTACATGGGGAGTTGTATAGGGGTAATGGTAACATGCCCGAGCAGTTTCAGCCAATTCCGATGCACGATTTCCAAGAAATCAGCCCCCATCACCTTTAGCCATTTTTGCATTTTCTCCATATCCTTGCATCTGTTTCAAAACCTGTTTCATGGGTAGATGCATATGGGTGACAGTAACCTAGCCAAGCAGTTTCAGCCGATTCTGATGCACGGTTTCTGAGAAATTGACCTCTGTAATCTTCAGCCATTTTCCGTTTTTCTCAAAATCTGTGCATCCATTGACCACCATTTTTCTCTGGAGGTGCACAATGATGATAGACACATGCTCAACAAATTTTAGATCGATCTGATCTATCGTTCGGGAGAAATGGAGAAAACAAGTTGTTGCCTTGGAAAAATTCAGCATCAGCAGCTTGAGGGGGCAGATCTGAACGTGGAAACAAATTCCTACAGCATAGATCCGGCCAGAGGGTACCTGCACAAGAAAAAAAACCATGAATCAGCAACCAAGCCATCATGCAACCACAAAAACACATGTAGCAGCAAAAAGTACCTCACAGCAGCCACATTCAACTTCCAGGTACGTGACTAAATCTCATTCCTTTGATTGCATGAATGTAATTTGGAAACTGCATGACCAATGAGATGGCTGTGATTAAAAAAAATTGGTGGCCAGCTAACTGGCCACCTTCATCCAGTTCAAACAGCGCTCGGTGGGTGAATACGACACGTGCGCTCAACCATCTCAGGAGGAAATTGGGAAACAGGTAGTGGTGGCTGTGTAACCTTCAACGTAATTGATGGGAGTGATCACAGGTAGGAAACGTGATGTTTCGGGATAGCACTGCAGTCTGCATGTGGCCACGTACGCTGGCCACTTCACTCCTTCACCACGAATCATGCCGCAATTAAAAATTGCTCGGCTAAAACTCACACCACCTGCTGTTCACTGGCACTTGCAATGTCCTCAATTGAAGTATGCATCCTACGCTTCCACAAAATGATTAACTAGTCATCCTCCATCGGTCTTTCTACCTGTCTGCAAGATTTTGTTGTGTATTGGGCTCTTTCAGAGGCACAGTGTCATCCTTCAGAATCCAGCAAGCATTCTACAGGAAGAAGTCCTATAGGAAGTACGACACAGCCTTCTGGAACAGAGAAACCTGAGCTTTCCTTCGTCAAATTTGAAATCCCGAGAAAGGTAGGCCCGAAAACACTCTGCCATGCATGATATATTTTGAAAGGTGGTGAATTGAACTGTTTGGAGTAGGAGAATGAGAGACAAGTCTGCCTGTAAGTCAAAAATAGCAGTGTGATCATATGTTGCATGGCATTTCTCAGTCAGGTCTGCGTCAAATTTCTCTTCCACGGTTCCTGGTAAAATATTTTTCCTGTAGAAAAGATAAAGAACTGTGAGGGTTGGCCTGTGCGTGAAAAAAATTAATTTACACACTTGTATGTATGTTGGTGATGGAAATTAAGCTCTGTGTCTTGTCTATGGAAACCTAAGTCTTCCTTTTATACATGGACAGCTGAGTATTTGGGCAGCAAAAGTCTTGAAACCAAGGAATTGTTTTTCATTGATATCAAATAGCTGAGGAATTCTTCCTTGAGTCTAGGGGGAAACCATAAACAACATTTCCTTTTCTGACCAAAGCATAAGAAAAAGGGAGCACTCTCACCATGTCAGGGGGATTCAAAATTCAGCATTATCCATGGTTATCATTTTAGGTTGTTGTGTGAGCTTAGACATGGAATTGATTTACCCCCAGAATGAAACTAAGCATTCCCTATTTTCTTCTTCAGTCACTGGTTGAATATGGGACAAAAATGAATGAAGGGATTCCAGACCAGTTGGCCCATCATGGGCTCATCAAATTATTAGTAGAAGATGCCCTGCACACCTACACTGTCCCCATATCATGGGAAATCTTCCGAAACATGTCTCGGGATGACAATATCAGAGTTTTGGCCAAAAATATCACCCCATCCAGCAGTGAGGAAGAAAGAACACGTTGAAAAAGGTGACAAAACCAAATATGAAGAAATGCAAGACACTCAGGCACAACAAGAATAGAGAGGAAAAGGAGAAATGGGCCAAACTGCTGAGCCTAAAACTGTGGGAGGAACAATGGCACAAACACCCAAGGAAAAAAGATTGCAGAATAGAGCAGAGAGGACTGAAAAAGTCCAAACAAAGGAGGGCACAACCAAGGCAACCAAACAAGAATTAAAAGGAGAGCCACATCCATCCAAACAGGCCAAAACAGTTTCTACAGGAAGTCTGAAAACAGTTTCTTCAGGAACTCTGAAAACAGTTTTTACAGGAAGTCCAAAAACAGTTTCTACAGGAAGCCTGAAAACAGTCGACACAGGACTTTCTACAGGAAGTATGAAACAGAGCAACAAAAGGAGAAATCACCCGAGATTTTGGCCAGAGAGGCAGCAGCTGTGCTAGCTACCTTAAGCACATCTCCATAGCAAAAAGGGAAGCAAAAAAGGGAGCCTTCCATGTACTTTAAGGCAAGAAGGAGCATGCAGATAAAAGCTGGCAGACCCCAGCCACAGTCAAATGAGACAATTACAATTGATGACACCACAACTAAACAAAAGGAAGAGTCTCCTCCAAAGACATCCATCATCTATGAATGAGGAAGCCAAAAGCCTTCACCTAGAGAGAGCAAATTAAGATGATGGACTCAAAGACAGTTCTACAGGAAGCTGAGAATTCTCTACAGGAAACTTAGGCTAAGCTAAGAGAGACAAAGAAATTGGAGGAAAAGGTGGCCAAACAATCACAGGAAGAAGGAAAGACAAGGAAACATCTAATGAACAACAGAGAGAGGGCAAGCTACAGGCTAAGGCTGAGGCTTTAACAAAACTGCTACAAGAAAAGGAGCACAGGCAGTGGGAAGAAGTAGGGAGAAAAGCATGGTTTCATGACCGAGAAGAGGACATCACTTCAAAAGCTTGGCATGACAGGGAGGCCACCAGGGCCATCATAGATGAAGAGATAGATTAGTTGCTCAGAGGATGAGCAACACTTTCAGTAGGGGGGTGATGATGAGCCCCAAAAATGGATAATTATATGGGCTCATTTAGCCTCATAATTCGACTTAATCCACAATTCTCATTAGTTTATTGCATTTTTTTTATTATATTTATGCTAATAGAGTGAATCGAGTTAGACATTATGCCAACAAGTCTAATGGGTGCTTTGTGCAGTGTTTTGGTCAATTTTGAGACAAAATCAAAGGTTTTAATCAGCACTTGGCAGCCAAATTCATGGAAGAACAAGGGAGCAGATTTTTAAGAAGGTGTCCCCTTCATTTATGGGCCCTTACATTGAATTCTCCACCATCAGCTCAGAGTTCAAGGGCCGCCAAATCCATTATCACAAGGGTAGCCAAGCAAGTCAAGTGGGATTGTTGTTAACTGCAAGTTTTGGGCAGCTGAGTCCCTAAATTTAGGAGGACTGTTGGGGTCCTCAATTTGTATAAATAAGAGGGCTTAGGGCCTCATTTCAGTTAGTCACTTTGTAGGCAGAATTTAGGGATTTCAGGAGGTGGGCTTAATGGCAAAGGAGGTGGAAGATCAGTTGGAGGTGCAGTTGATTGGCTTAATGGTAGAGAATGTTGAAGATGATCACTTGAAGGTGGTGGTGGAGTTGTTACGGGTGGAGGTGGGATTTCAGGAGGCGGGCTTAATGGCAAAGGAGGTGGAAGATCAGGAGGCAGGCTTAATGGCAAAGGAGGTGGAAGATCAGTTGGAGGTGCAGCTGATTGGCTTAATGGTAGAGGATGTTGAAGATGATCACTTGAAGGTGGTGGTGGAGTTGTTATGGGTGGTGGGGGGGCTAATGGAGGTGAAATCTCAGGTGGTGGTGGTGGAGGAGTTAGTGGTGGGGGGGCTAATGGTAGATGCAGACTAGGTGTAGGACCAGTGGGTAGTAAAGGTTGACTCAATAATGAAGGAGGAGGAGATGAAAAATAAGACGCAAACGGTGAATGTGAAAGTGATGTAGGAACATGTGGATTTATGGGTGGTGAGCTTAATTGTAAGCTTGACAGCTTTTTATGGTGTTCAAGTACATGCAAATCTTCAGTTTTTCTCTTGCAATTGTCTTCTGCCCTACTCAAATATTTTAATTTGAATATCACTTCATTGATTTGCATGTTATCATTGCTGAAAATAAAATAATATTGCATGTCAAATGTTCTGATAACAATAATTATAAATATGATACCAGTCCAAATGTGGCATGTTCATCCCAATGAATTCACCTGCCATATTGATCATTGCTCAAGCCTCCCATGACTTTAATCATTTTGTGTTCTCCCTCATCATCACTCCTTTTCACTCCCAGAACTTTATCCATACATCGACCAATTATCCGTTCTGGGAAAATATATTTTTTGCTGCATTTTTCCAAAATCTGCGAACAATTAAAAAATGACATAAAGGAATTTTACGAGTCAGGTGAAAAGAGCTTAAAGAAGACTCATTTTCGAGGAACGAGTGATGGTTTCGAGTAGCAGCTGATTCCAGGTAAGATTTGGAATTTTCCAGTCATGGCAGTGTCACAAGGATGGCTAATAGAATCACTCTTCGCAGATGTTCCTCGAAGGAGTAAACAATCATATGGGGGTGAATGATCGGCTAAAAACAGAGTGGAGGTGATGGCGAGAACACGACCAAGGCTCAAAAGCTAGCGATAAGGCATTCACAATGGTTATTTACCAGTTCATTTTCTTTTAATGAGCTTAAATGTTGGGGGAAACATTTGCTCATGACTTATGTTTATTTTTTAACAAGATTGAACTATGCGCTAAAACAGCTTGTGGAGGGTTTATTTTTTAATGAGATTGAACCCTACGGTAACATTGCTCGCCAGTCGTATGATAAGAATGTCTCATTCAAGATTCTATTTTGAAGTGGCTTACATCTCCCAAGCTTTGCCACGGATCCTTTCTTTATGCAAGTTAGGAAACAACTAGCCTTACGGTTTTAAAGGGTTAGAAGTCCTACAAATTAAAAAAATAAAATGGTCGCTCTATGCTTGCATGTGGAAATATTTGCATGCCCCCAAGTATAGCGAAGTAGAGTTTCCAGGCTACCCTTCAATTTGCAGAAAAAACATTTGTTCTATCAGGAAAGGCCTACCTTTTCAAGGTTACCCTTCAATTTGCAGACAAAACATTTGTTCTATCGGGAAAGGCCTACCATCTAACGGAGGTATCTTATTCGGTCTAATCCCATTTTCCTATACGGACAGGTATCAGACTAGTCATATATCCTTTGCCGAAACCTACCCTATACCCAGAGTTTTTCTGCAGAAGCAGACCAGGGTGCATGCCCCCTGGGTTTCAGCCATGTCTACCTGAATCACTCGCGCTCTTTAGGTGGACTGAATGGAGATCGATGAGACATTCCTTGTGTTAAAAGACCATTTAGGGATGTCATTTGACTATTTTTGATGTGAACTGGGGAATGACATTTGGTCTACGAGATTGACCATTCTGTGTTTGTGCGAAAAACACATTACTCTAAAGAGTGAGGAGACAATGGCTCCCATGTAATAAATATAGTCGCATCCAAGGAGTAGATTATAATCCAAGGGTCCTTGAACTACCATCACATTCATGTGAACAATTTTCCTTCTCAAAGTAATGGGCACATTTGGAAGGATCCCTAAGGGTCGACTGGTTCCATTGTCAAAGCCTGTCAGATTTCTCATTTCAGGAAAAAGCGATGGCGAACCAAGCGCTTTCCAAGCAGTTGAGGAAAGGATACTCACAGAAGTGCCTTCATCGATGATGGTACCAGCCATGACCATTCTGTAAGCTTGTACAATGATTTTGAATGGTGCACTAGCTGGTAAATAGGGTCTGTCTAGTAGATTCCAGTTGAAGGAAACGACTAGGTTGCCTGGTGGTGGGACCGAATAGACGGTCGGATAAGACTCTGATGAACTTCATTCCTGTGATAAAGGAATGGGAGGACTGCCCCCAAGTTCATCGGAGTCTATGTTGACGAAAAGAATTTGAACGGTGTCATTCTCTTTCTTTTCAGTCACAGTATCATTCGAAGATGAACACTCCCGGGTCAACTGCCGTCTCGATCTTTTGACTTTCGTTTGGTATGGATTTAGAGCGTTCATTTTCAATGATAGATGCTTCGGCTGACCACAATGATGGGCCAACCGGATTTTCAACCGGTGTAGGACTTGGCAAGAGCTTTTTATATCCAGGAGGAAGTCGTAGCGGTGAAACCGGACAATCATCCAAAACTCTTTTAGCCTCGTCAAGGAAGGGACAACGGTGGACGGCATGATTGCCTTCACACAAATTGCAAGGAAATTTGGGATTCCTTTTCTATCAATGTGCTTCACTTTCACTAGTTGATGGTGTGCATTCAACATGATCGTCAGAGGTTGACGACACTGGATTATGCAAATTAGGAGACCAATCCCTTAAGATCTATGGGATGCAGGGACAATCTTGGTGACAATGGTCTCCATTGAAAATCACACAAGGAGATTTATGTTTCAACGGTGCAGTGTGAGGATTTTCGCTAGATGATGCTTGGTTACCCCCTTTCTATTTTGGTTCCTTTTTCTTCTTTTCCTTTTTCTCTTTCTGCTTCTTCTTCTTCTTAGTTCCTTTATTTTTAGCTTCATAAGCTTTATCAAGCGAAGAGGAAGGAGGAGAGGGAGAATTAGAAGAAGTAGAAGGTTGGGAGGCAACTCTAGTGTCGTCTAGTTGCTGATTTGACTATTCAGGAATTATGGGATTCTAAGCGACAGAGGTAGAGAAGAGCCAGACAGGCAAACCAATTGTCAACCCTGTAAGTGACAAAGTGGCCATATGGGGTGCACCAACATCTCCCCAAGTGGAGAAGGGACTAGGATTTCCTCCAAGGGGAAATCCTTGGTTGGTAGGC
>APFE030440308.1:0-16240 GCA_000404065.3 Pinus taeda | reverse complement strand
TGCAATCATGAAGTCATTTAACCAAGTTTATAAATTGAAAAGATACCTACTTGTCACGTGAAGATGAAATCTTCACCTTGATTCTTTGATGATGGTTGAAGAATATATATGAGGGATTCTTCTTGGATGATCTTCTTTCAAATGAGAAAGCCTTTTCTTAATAGAAAAAGGTTGCCCCTTTTGATAGGGATGATTTGTTTCTTCCTTGGATGAACTTCTTCTTGGATAAGGAGATGATCCTTGCTTGATTATAACCTTGAAGATGAGAATGCCTTCTTTTGTAGGGTAGGTATGGACTGCTTAAATATTTTCCAAGATGATAAGATCTTCATTTTGAGGTCCTTTGAGTTTCATAGATTTGTAGATATCTTGATGAGAGTCTTGGTGGTCTTTTGATGATGGTGACATGGAGACACAAGTTCTTGATGTGGGGTTACCTTAATGTTGTATACTGCTTGTTGTAGACTTGATTCTTTAATCTTGACAAAACCCTTAAACTTGTTTTGATGCCCTTCATGAAGGTTGATCCTTCTATGTCTCTTTTTTTGCCCTTCCTTTGACTTCAAAACCTTAGCTCCGATACCATGTTGAAGAATCTAGGGCTAATGTAGTTAATGATATTATTCTTAGCATGATAACTATTTTTGAGGTGTTTTTCAATTTTCTTCTTATTCTGATCTTCACTTATTATTATTAGAGTGTGCCTTATTTAGTTCATCAAATAGATACCAAAACAAAGAGACAAGAACACAAGCTGTTGGCATTCTGCTAGGGCAAAAACCTCTCCCAATACCATGACCCTTGAACTACTATGCCACTCCAAGACCAAGACATCAATCCTCTTCTTCGTTGCTGTTGAGATCATCATCACTACTACTTCATCATTGTTTCACCTAGATCATTGCAGCCTTCTCACCAAAGTCATATCTACAACACCATTATTATTGTTACATCATTATTGCACCTTGCTTCACTAACACCAAGATCTTTGTTGCCTAGATCATGATTATGACTACGATCATTATTGTATCTAGAAGATATGTCGAGACTGTATGATCACTAAGATCATCTTCTTCATGAATACTCTAAGACTGTGAGATAGTGATCATTGTGACAATGTTCATAGTATATATGCTTAGATAGAGTATTAAGATCCTTCTTATACTTATGCCAAGACTGTGAGATAGTATATACATCTACAATGCCCATCTGAGAACCTTAGAGTCCTCCTCAAACTGAAATGCTATAACTTTGCTTTCATCCAAGGTTCCTGTATTATGTTACTTGTTTGAGATTTTAGGGAGGTGTCTGAAGTTATCGTTGTAACTATCACCGAGATGTTTTCCTACTACACTTCTTATACCCATCTGAAGTTGTAGACTAGTTCGAGATCTCTGTCTGTACTTTCTATGAATTTCAATGGGGTATTTATTGTCTTTATTCCTCCATAAATAAGCCGACATGAGTGTGAACTGTTGTGTCACTTCATTTGAGCTGACATGACTATTATTTATGTCATTTTGTTGGCCAAATTGACTGTTCTTTTCATTATTTATCTTGTTTCCTTCTTCTAGAGGATTGTGCTTGTCTTTGAGGGTTGATCTATACTGTAGGTTGACTCATATACATTACATAGAGCATGACATTGACTCTTTGACATCCTAAGGCTCTCAATGGGAACCATCTATAAAATAAACCTCTTGCTCATGAAACCCATGTAGCAATGCCATAATTAATAAATTCATTTTTCTTGTTTACAAAAATAAATTTCATGAAGACCAAACCTAGTTACACTTTCTTCAACAGTTTCATCTCTAGAATCAAAACCTAAATCTTGTTGTGTAGTTGCAAAAATCTTGTCTTTTTCCTTGTTATTATACTTTTTGGGTCTCATTTCAGGATGAAGTTTCCAATAGTGGTCTTCATCATGGTCTTCTTTAGAACATTGTTTACATGTGATCTTTTCTTCTTTATTAATTGTGGCATTATTTTTATATTTTCCTTTAAATTTCCCTTTTCCTTTTTCTCCATACTTGAATGACTTCTCACTAGTTTCTTCAAAAACATTTTTCCCTCTTGCCTCTAAATGAGTTTCCTGTACACAAACTTCATCTAGTTTTGTAGGGTTAAACGTGAGAATGGTATATCTCAAGTAACTATGTAATCCTCCAATGTATTTGGGCAAAGTATCCTGAGAGGACAAATATATACCGAAATAAAAGCTCTTTTCCTAAATTCTTGAGTATAAGATTGCACATTTTTCCCCTTAGCTTGCCTGAAGTTTTGTCAATCCATAATAGCTTTTTTCATGTATGTTAATGGATAAAGTTTCCTTCTTATTGCAACAACCAAATCATTCCAAGAGGATAAAACCTTACCATGTTTCTTCATGTCCTCTTGAGTTTTGGCTTCCCATCAAATAAGTGTTGCACCTTCCAATCTAAGAGAAGCAAGCTGAATTTTGGTCTCATCATCCTTGATTCTTTGTATTCTGCAATGCACTTCAATATGACGAATCCAATTATCTAATTTCTCAGCATCTACCTCTCCATTGTACATAGACAATTGAAACTTAATATCGAGCTTTAGCAAAGGAGTTTTACCATGTCCTTTTGGAGAATTTGGAGGTGTTTGTTTTTGTGAAAGGGTAGAATAAGTAGAAGAATATGAGGATGAAGATGGGGATGGGGATGATGGAGGTGAAGGTGTTGGTTTGTCACCATTCCCTCCATTCCCTTTTTGAGGCATGTCCGCTTTTCCTCCATCTCCTTTTGGAGGTTTTGAGCTCTCTCCATAGAAACTTGCATTTCTCTCTTCATAAAGAACCTTTACCATTTTAGACATCTCAAAGAATAATTTTCTGAAAGTTCTTTCGTCTTCAAACATCCTTAAGGACCTTCTTCATGTTCCATGACTATTGAAGCTTGAGGTGTGTTTTTTTTCGTTAAAAAAATTTGAGATCTTGGCTCCACAAGTTCTCCTTCTCCTCTTTTAAGCTTCAACCTTGTAAGCATTAGAAAAAAACTTGCAAACAAATCAACCTTCACAATAACTTGTTGCTTCGATATCAAAATTATCTGAATATGTAAGCTTGAACATTTTTAACAATTTGCAAGTGAAAATTATATGTGTTTTGGGTAGAGGATCAATTTAATAAACACATAAAACAAATGAAATTAACCACAATTTATAGCCAAACATAGATAAAATAGGCATATCTGAAACACATAACACAAAACATGATAAGGGAGTTCACCCTTCTCTTGGGCTACATCTCCTTGTCCAACTTCCAATGTAGGGCCTCTTTCATTAAGTGCTAAAAAGTGTATTTATATACTTTTACATTATCCAAACAAAAACATTGATGTCTCCAATGGATTCAATACTGTCAAAAACCCCCATCTGGGTTCTTTCTACACCTTATTTGGCCAAAAATTGAGCAAGTTATGTCTATTACAAGTTTTTCCCAAATTATATGGGTAGTCATACTATAATTCGAACCAAATCCCACTTGAGCAACCCAAACCCGAAACTGGCACACAATTTTTTCCTACAATCCCGCCCGACGGGTGAAATTGTAGGATCCTTAATCCACCCATTAAGCCCCCAGTTTCGAAAAACTTGTCACGTTGACGCATGCGACCGCATTAGGGGTCGAGATTCCAGGGCCTAACTCCGCTAATTGTTTAAGCCCCTCCGGTAAGGCCACGCTCCTAGTCGCATTGAGTCTCGGTGACCTGATGCTGGCCCCCTTATCTTCATTCACCTATGGTCCTGTGTCTATCATGTGCCTTGGGGTTGGCCCCCTCCTCCTTTTTGCATGCCCGACGTTATGGGGTGTCATGTGACCTCGAGGCTAGTTAGCTCAACCCGCGGTTGAGTCTTCAATTTCGTTGAATGTTTCTTGGGGTACCACTGGTTACGGTGGTGGCCAATTCCGTCCGGATCAAGGGCAGCCGTATCAAGGACCATCATACCAAGGTCAGACATCTTACATGCAGCCTAATTATGGGCAGCAGTATTATGGCCAAAACTATCCGGGGCAACCTGGAGGCTCGAAAGGACAACCCTCCTAGGGACAACCTTTGGCCTCTGGTGGTCCGTCTTTTACATATCTTGGGCAACCTTCTGGAAACCTGGGACAACCTTATGCTCAACAAGGAAAACCTAGAATCCAGCAGGGATACCCTTCGGGTCAACCCTACAGGAATCCGGGACAACCTTACGTGCAGCAAGGACAACCCGGAAACCAGCAAGGCTACCCTTCTGGGCAAGGTGGCCAGCCTTACATGCAGCGTGGCCAGCCCACTGCTCAGCCTAGTCAGCCATCTGGTCTGTAAGGACAACCTTCGGTTGCGCAAGGACAACCAAACACTCAGCAAGTTCAACCTTTTGGGCAAGTAGGTTCGTCTTAGATCTAACCAGGACAACCTTCTGGCCAGATGGCCCAACCTCAGTCTTCGCAAGGATATCTCTCTGGGCCTGCTCAATAGTGCATGCAGATGGTTCCTGCTTCTCAAGCTCAACCCGGCTACCAGCCCCAAAATCAAACTGGTCTCCAGCCGC
The DNA here is from genome assembly GCA_000404065.3 of Pinus taeda. NCBI lineage: Eukaryota > Viridiplantae > Streptophyta > Pinopsida > Pinales > Pinaceae > Pinus > Pinus taeda. The sequence continues at coordinate 11,674 of APFE030440308.1, read as the reverse complement.
AAGGTGGGTACTAATCCCAACCTTCTTATCAAACGCAACCTGGTTCCCAGGCTCAATATGGAGCCCAACAACCGTATGGATACCAACAACCCCAGGGGAAAAATCAATTTTCCCCGTATCAAAATTATCAACAGGCGTAGGCCACCCCTTATCAAAATTACCAACAACCCAATGTTGCTCCTGCCGGTCAGTATGGTAACTAATGGGGTGCTGGGGGGCAGAACTAGAATCAACCATCCAGTTATGGATATAACCCTTATGGATAGAGTTCCTATGGACAAGGTCCTTTTGGACCTGGTCCGTCCGGACAAAGTCAATGGGGGCAACCAGCAACTGGATGGAACTCTGGCACTACCTCATATCCGCAGATGTCCTTCAACCCACAACTACCATTTTTAGCAACGTTGGAACTGCCCGATGTTTCGAAGTTAACCAATGATCCTATTTTGTATAATCCACAATGGCCACCAGTTCCAACTAAGATACCCGGGGATTGTCCCAAATTTGACAGCAAAGTTGGAGAGGATCCTCAAGCCCATGTAATGACTTATCACCTTTGGTGTTTGTCCAATTTTTGGCTTAATGATTTGGTTCGGCTTTGCCTGTTTCAATGGAATCTCATCGGCTCCCTGCTAAATGGTACATTGAATTGACCCGTGCATCTTTTTAAGATTTCAATTTATTGGCAATGGCATTCCTCACTCATTTTCAGTTACCCGTTCGGTATGAGACGGGGACCCATCTCCTTACGTCTCTAAAAAAGGACACGGCGATGCACATCTCTGATCATATACATGAATGGAGAAGGCGTCATCGGTTGATCAATTTTTGGATTCCTGATCAACTCCTCACCGATTGGTTCACAAATTCCTTTGTCCCTAAGATTGCACGGGACATTGCCATGGGAGCTTGCGTAACTGAAGAGCAAGCTATCGCGCGTGCTCAGTACCTTGAATTAGTTTATTCTCAGTCAAGTACTTTATATGAGTATTTTCCTGATGCCCTGATACCCGGTACATCCAAGGCTCCACCAAAGCCATCTGTTGATGGAGTTATTGGCTCTGTGAATCCGTCGTCCAAAAAATCATCCTCGAACCCTGGGAAGCAAAAATCGAATGCTTCTAACGAAAACACTTCTCAGGGTAGTTCAAATTCTGGAAGTACTTCCGAGGTTAATGCTGTCCAGTCCACCATGGTGAATAAGGCCTCGAAAGGAAAGAAAAAGGGGAAAGCAAAGAATAAGTCCGAGCAACCTAAACAAAATTTATCCAAACCTCCATCTAAGGAAGGAGCTAAGCATAAACCGAAGTATCCTTGTCTCATCTGTGATGAGGGTCACTATACCAAAGATTGCCCAAGGCGGTCCGAAGTTAGTCGCTTGTTGAAAGGCGCTCCTAGGATTCCTGCGGTTCTTAAAGAACCTTTCCCCTCTCAACAGACTCAAATGGTGGCTGATCCATCTTCGTCTTCTTCTCCCTTTGGTTCCCAAGTCTTCATGGCTGGATCCATTCCCGTTCATGTAACGACTCGAACAAAGGAGTATCCGTCGTTTTCCGAGAAGGTGCCCGAGGTTCCCTCAAGCGCTCCTCCGTCCAGCTCTGGTCCGCTCCATATCGAGAGACCAAGTACTGAGACGACCATCTGACTCCCTCCCAAAGGAGTACTCAGGAGATCATCTTACAACCCAAATGCTCGTGTTTCCCATCACTATAGCATAGTTGAGGACTTAGCGCAGGCTCCGTCGGCTATGTCCACCTTAGAGGTTCTCCAGAGCTGCCCCCCCAGAGGAAGTCCCTGCTATCGGCCATCGGTGGCATCGACCTGACAGATTCGGATTTGATCACATTTGATCTCGAGAGCCATGTCCCAAGGTTGCCTCATCAGATCGCCTTTCTCATACAAGTCATCATCAATTCAAAAATGATCTATCGTACAGTTATTGATGAGGGCGCGTCAACTTGCATCATGTCTATCGCTTGTTGGAAAGCGATCGAGTCTCCGACTTTGAGCCAGTCTCCTACGACGTTGGAAGGCTTTGATGGGAGAAAATCGCGTCCCTATGGTATTCTTTGTTGACACCTAATCCTCAGTGATTGGGGAACTGAATGTGAACATTCATCGAGAAGATGAACTGAACAATCACATTCTTGTATATATTAGATAGTTGGTTCAATGAATAAACGCATTAGTTTTTGTGGAGTTACTCCTAGCCTGACATGGTATCAGAGCACAGGTCCCAGGTTCTATTTTTAACCTTGTAACTCTTGCCTGCCTTCTGTCCCACATCTGATGCTTAGTGAAACGCCTGGCCTGCACGCTGCCTACACTGCTGAGTGATAGGCTTCTGAGAAAAATGCCTGCCTGCCTGTGCTGAAGCTGCATACCAATTTTTGGAAGAAAAAAACGCCTGCCCGCTTGCCTGCCTGAAGCCTGAAAGTGTGTAAGGCGTACACTCCTCTGCTGGCGCTGTCTCACCTGGTAAGCAATCCTGTTCAACGTATAAAATGCTCTATTTTGAAGCCTGAAGGTCTGGTCTGACATTGCGTGTAACACCTGTGCTTCTGGTTTCGTTGCTTTGTCCTGAGTGAAAACCAGAAAATGCTTGTCTTGGACTCGGGAAGGGCAAACCCTTCAAGGAGGCCTCATGTTTTCTGGCCTGTGCATATCTAAGCTCTCAGCCCTGATCTTCTGCTGAGATTCGTACCCATATTACGTAATGAATCCACCGAAGAAGTCGAGTGTTGTAACCCTAATTTTAACTGGTGGCTTGCTGGTCAAGATCTAAAACTGAATTAATGTCGACGGAGAGAAAAAGAGCACAATCTGAGGATTCCTAAAATGACGTAACTCAAACGGGGATAAATTCTATTATCAGAACAGGGAAGGTACCTGTGAATGCCTGAAAGAGTATACATAGTGTGTATATATCCATCCTTATTAAAAAGAGTGGGCCGCCGAACAGATCCGTGAATTTAGGCGACCTTTATGGACATGTCGAGAGTCCTCTCAATAATGGATTCAACGCCATGATCATTTTCTACACTTTCATGTAATTTTATATGTAGCCGAATTTTGAATATGGTGATATATATCGTGATATAAAGCAGAGATATATATTATATATGGTGATTTAAAGCAGAGATATATATATGGTGATATATGTAGCAGAATTTTTCTCCATATCAAAATCATTTTTTAAAGCAACAGAAGTTTTTTAAGAGCAAATTTTTTTTTCGCCATTAGAAGAATTAATATATCAGCAAAAGTTTTTTTATATCAGCAGAAGTAACCTTTTACAGAATGCATTCAATCATCTCTATGATAGGAATAGTTCTCACTGGCAAGGAGAACTATCCTGACTGGTCTCGGATGGTAGAACACACCCTCATTTTCAATGAGCTGTGGAAAGGAGTGTGTGTTGGAGAAGGAGACAGTGACCCAGAAAAGCCTACATCAGACAAAGAGCTTGCCATCTGGGAAAACAAGAACATCAAAGCGTCGCATTGGGTCTCGGTGACCTGATGCTGGCCCCCTTATATCCATTCACCTATGGTCCTGTGTCTATCATGTGCCTTGGGGTTGGCCCCCTCCTCCTTTTTGCATGCCCGACGTTATGGGGTGTCATGTGACCTCGAGGCTAGCCCATTAAACTTTATTGCCACGGTTCTTTGCATTGGGATTTAACTATGTTGTTTGTGGGGTGTTGTGGCCATGGGTCAGGCTAAGGCCTAGCCCCTTGGCTCCTTTGGCTACGATCCTGTGGGCGCTGGGGTGGCCAGGTGCTAGGGCTTAGCCTGGCCCCCTCCCCCATATGCGCTACCATTAAACTTTAAATAACACCCATCTTCCATAGTTATTAGGAACTACTTGTGGCATGGTGGTGGAGCACTATGTTGCGACTCCAGAGGCCTGTTGTTCGAATCCCATGGAGGCCTGCTATCTCAATAAAACATTTTTTTCCAAATAAGAGGAGGCCACATGTCAACCCCTGATTGGCCCATGCGACTCTCCCTCATTAGTCCAACACAACAACCAATGAACCAATAAAAAACCACCATACATGAGCCAATAAGAACTAGACAAATTTCATCCAACCATAGGTCCTCATAAACATAGTCACCTATTGAAAACTTCAACTTTTAAAATTTTAGTTATTTGGCAAATTGATCAAAACACGATATCAGTTTTGAGTGAAACAAGTTGCGTTGGATTTAGATCATCGAGATATATCCAACCATTCAGGTTTCGAGCTATGTTTCACATTTTGAATTTTAGCACTAAATTGATCTTGTTGACACCTAGTCATCAAGATTGGGTGAATAAATAAAATCAATGTAAATAAATAATAAGAGATATGAACAGTCACCGGGAGATGAAGTGAACAGTCTCCCTCATGTATATAATAAAGACCAACCTGAAGGAATAATATGAATTGATTTGTGTTGAGGAGTTATTGCCTGTCCTGACATGGTATTAGAGCCAGCTCCCGAAATTAGTTGTAACTCCCTTATGCAATTATCTTGCAGTCTGTCCCTCTGTGGAGTCTGTCTACCATAATTGATTCTGCGCCATTTTGCCCTCTGTTTGCCATTTTTAATTCTGCGCCACTTCTACCCTGCGTCAGATCTGAAAACCCTTCTGAATTGCTGCGTTGATGGTTCGAGTAGCTATGCAGAGGAGCAATGAAATGTTGTTGTGTTGATGGTCCGAGTAGCTATGCGGAGAAGCAGTGAAACGCTGCTGAGTTGACGGTCCGAGTAGCTATGCGGAGGAGCAATGAAATGCTGCTGCATTGATGGTCTGAGTAACTACCAGCAGACAAGGAAGCGTGCGTAATCCTGGTTAGCATGCTACTGGATGCTAATATATTCTTATGCAAATATATGCGGAGGAGCAGTGATTTAAGAGAGAACGGGTTAATGAACAAGAACTGGTTAACAAACAAGAATAATATTAAAGGCATGGAAATGCATATACGTTGGTAACGTTGGTACCATTTCATTATTACATGATATTTACGCTGCCTTTGTGTATGTGTTAAAATTTTTGGCATATAAAATGTATTGAATGCCAATTCCTATGATATTGTAACGCTAGTCCCACAGTTGAAATTTTTGGCATATAAAATGTATTGAATGCCAATTCCTATGATATTGTAACGCTGGTCCTATAGTTGAAGTTTTTGGCATATAAAATGTGTATGCGTTGAGGTTTTTGGCATATAAAATATGTTGAATGCCATGTGTTGAATAGAGTTCAAAAAAAAAAAAAAAAACTAGGTCGTGGGTCAAAGCACTGTAGCATGAAGTTTTGGATGAGCTGTACAGACTTGTGTATTTACAGTCTTGGGTATTGAAATTTGCTTTCGAGTTGAATTTGTTGTCCAGTCATATCAGAATAATATTTTTTCCCATTAAGAGTAAAAGTTTTGCAGCAGAAACTTTTGTTACAGTATGCATTCAATCGTATCCATTGTGGGAATAGTTCTCACTGGCAAAGAGAACTATCCTGAGTGGTCCCGGATGATAAAACACACCCTCATTTTCAATGAGTTGGGGAAAGGAGTGTGCATTGGAGACGGAGACAAACAGCGAGAACAACCTACATCAGACAAAGAGCTTGCCATTAAAGAAAACAAGAACAACAAAGCCTATGCATTAATCGCAACATCTGTAAGTGAAGAGGTGAGTCACCATATTATGCCATTTTCAACTACTTTCGAAGCCTTACAAAAGCTGAAAGAACTCTATGACTCATATTCTGCACTTGAAGTTGTTCAACTCATGATTAAACTCTTCACTCTTGAATTGCAAAATAATGATCCTCTTGCTCTTACATCTGAAGTAAATTCTATAATGCATGATATCCAAGCCACTAAAATTGATTTGGATATTCCTCTTATCGCTTTTCTCAAGGCATTTTATCCTACTTACTCCTATTATCTTGAGTCATTGCAAGCAAATGGAAATCTTAAAGACATTACCTTTGACTCTCTTGTGAAAAAATTTGCTGAAAGAGAGAAAGCTTTTGGAAAGAAGACAACCCCTGAATCTTCTTAAGAGGCTGTGTGCCTTTCTCATAAAGAAAAGCATCCTACTAAAGATTCTTCAAGAGGAAGAGGAGGTTGAAGAGGAAGAGGAATATATTTCAGAGGCGGGGGGGTAAACACTCTCAAGGAGAAAAGGCAGATTTACACTGCATACGCTGCAAAAGAAATGGATCACATGATGCCTCTACATGCAATTTATCATGGGACAAAATTAAGCAGCAAAGAAACTAATAGAAAGGTAAAACTGATGATACAGATAAAGGTAAAGCACTTGAATCTAGTCACTATGTTGTGGCACAATGTAATATTGGAGTAAATGAAGATTTATTTAATGCTTCACTTGTTTCTTGGAAAAATGATTGTTTGCTTGATTCAGGAGCAACCTGCCACATGACTCATAGAAAAGATTTTTTTGAAGAATTTACTGACAATATTGATGGAGCAGTATACTTTGCAGACCAATAAAAAATCAAGCCATCAGGGCTTGCCACAATTAGGCTTATACTTCTTGGTCTTCCAGACTTTCTTTTACATCATGTTCTATATCTCCCACAGCTCAAGAGAAACTTGTTGTCTTTGGTCCACATCCGCCAGCAAGGTCACTCCATTCATATGTTTGATGGCAATCTTGAGGTAAGAAAAGAATCTGACCACTCACTTGTCATGAGGGGAATAGAAGAAGAAAGGCTTCTCAAGCTGCAAGGAACCTCTGCTCGTGCACAACATTTCTCATACAATTCTCATTATGAAGAAGGTACACTTCCATCAAGTTTATTATGGCATGCTAGATTTGGACATTTGAACTATGATAGCCTTCGCTTGTTGAAGAAAAATGGTGTTGTTGGTTTGCCTACAATTCCTAGGAAACTTAAGCAATGTGATGCTTGCATTCTAGGAAAGCATAGCAAACAATCTTTTCATGATTCACGTTCAAGAGCACATAGAAAACTTGAACTCATTCATTTAGATTTATGTGGTCCAATGCATGTTCCTTCTGCAAATGGAAATAAATATATGATGACATTTGTAGATGACTACACCAGAATGTGTTGGGTTTATTTATTGAAGAACAAATCTAATGCTTTTAAAACATTCAAGAACTTTCATAAATGGATTGAAAATGATGCATAATCTCATATTGGGTCTATTCACACTGATAATGGAAAACAATACACATCAAATGAATTTGAACACTATCTTCGACAACATGGGATCAAACAGCAAACAACTGTGCCTTATAATCCCCAACAGAATGGTGTAGCTGAAAAAATGAATAGGACAATCTTAAATATGGTACGATCCATGCTCTTCTTCAAAAATGTAAAGATGATGTTTTGGGCTAATGTTGTTCTATTTGCTGCATATATAAAGAATAGATGTCCATGTAATGCTATTAGAAACAAGACTCCATATGAAATGTGGTGTGGACATGTTCCTTCGGTAAAGCATCTCAAGGTCTTTGGTTCCACCTGTTATGCCTTGATACCAAAGGTACATAGAAACAAACTTGGTGCTAGAAGTCGTAAATGTATCTTCCTGGGGTATTCAGACACCTCTAAAGCATATCGTCTCTATGATGAAGTAAATAAAAAGTTTGTTGTATCTAGAGATGTAATGTTTCTTAAATCATCCAAAACTGACAATGTTGTTGAGCGGCAACTTGATCGCTTGGATAGATTCGAAAAAGAAAAATCATTTCAAGAATTTGATAATCAGATTCCACATCTTGAAGGGGGGATTACTATACTAAATCAACATGTGGAATCTTCTTTTGAAGAACACTCTCCCCTACATGAAACTCCAACAATAGATGATGCTTTAAGTGATGTGATTAATAGAATTGGGAGACTCAACCTTGATTCTGTCCTAACTCAATCAGCAGAGCAGCCTGGACCATCTGAGAAAGGTCCCCCAAAGTGGCTGACAAAGACACTCGAAAGTGTTCATCCTGATGATGTTGGAAATACAGGAACTAGAAATTCAAACCGGCAAAATGGAGCTGATGTAGATGACTCTAATTCACCTATTGATATGGATGTTTCTTATGATTGTGTATTGAACTTGTCTACATATTTTGGACCAACTTCCTTCAAAGAAGCTGCTTCTCATGATGAATGGAAAGAAGCGATGCAAAGGGAATATGATGCCCTCATAAATAATGGCACTTGGAAGTTGGTTTATCCTCCATTAGGAACCAAACCAATTGGTTGCAAGTGGGTCTACAAGAACAAGTATAAAGTTGATGGCTCACTTGACAAGCACAAAGCTAGGCTTGTAGCAAAAGGTTTTGCATAGAAGGAAGGGGTCGATTATGAGGAGACTTTTTCGCCCATAGCAAAATGGGCTACCATCCGAACACTGTTTGCCCTAGCAGCTCAGAACAGTTGGAAGGTCCATCAAATGGATGTAAAAACTGCTTTCTTGAATGGAGATCTAAAAGATAATGTTTTTATGTTCCAGCATGAAGGATTTGTTGTGAAAGGACATGAACATAAAGTATGCAAACTTGTAAAATCCTTGTCTGGCCTCAAACAAGCACTGCGAGCCTGGTATGAAAAACTAACTAAGCATATTATGAAACTCAATTTCAAACATTATGATCTTGATGATGCAACTTTATTTGTCAAGAAAGTTGGCAAAACAGTTGTATATCTTGTGGTATATGTAGATGATCTTTTGATGACAAGGAACAATGAAAGCTACATTGCATCCATAAAGAAGGAATTGGGGAAAAGTTTTGAAATGCCTAATTTGGGCTATGTTCATTACTATGTTGGTATTGAAGTAACCCAACATCCAAAGTCCATATTTCTTTCTCAAAAGAAATACATTGGAGATCTGTTGAACGGGTTTGGCATGACAGGATTCAATACTCTTACTACTCCAATGGAACAAAACTTAAAGCTCACACTTGTTGAAGGAAAAAAAATTTGAGGATGCACCAAAGTATAAACAACTTGTAAGAAGTCTCAACTACCTAACTACTACCAGACCAGACATTTCGTTTGTTGTTGGAATCCTCTCCAGGTTTATGCAAAAGCCTTGTGAGGGACACTGATCTACTGCAAAAAGAGTTCTCAGGTACTTGAAGGGAACTCAAGACTTTGGAATCAAGTATACATAGGTGGACGACTTTAGTTTGATTGGATACTCTGATTCAGACTTCAATGGAGACAAAGAAAGTTGGGTGCCTACTTTAGGATATGCTATGAGTCTTGGATCAAGAGCTATCTCCTAGATATCACGCAAACAATCAGTTCCAGTAGATTCCACAATAGAAGCAGAATACGTGGCATCAACTAAAGCATCAAAAGAAATTATGTGGCTCAGGAAAATTCTTGAAGATTTACAGGTAAAACAAATATAATCAACTTCACTTATGATTGACAATACCTCTGCAATAAAGTTGGCCAAGAACCCAAAGTTCCATGATCGAACGAAGCACATCAATACCAAATATCATCTTATTCGACATCATGTTGAGGCCAAAACAATCCATATTCATCATTGTTCCACTAATGAGCAAATTGCGACATCTTCACCAAAGAACTTGGAAGAGAAAATCTTGAATGATTCAGAATGATGCTTAGACTCACCAACATCCGTTTAGATTAAGGGGGGGAATGTTGACACCTAATCAGGATTGGGTGAATAAATAAAATCAATGTAAATAAATAATAAGAGATATTAACAATCATCGAGAGATGAAGTGAACAGTCTCCCTCATGTATATAATAAAGACTAACTTGAAGGAATAATATGAATTGATTTGTGTTGAGGAGTTACTACCTGGCCTGACAGATCCCCTGGATCAATCCTTCAAGCCATTGAAATCTAAAAGCACCATGATGAATTCAATAGAGAAGATGTTTATAGACCTAACTAGTCTTTGAAGCCCCTTATTCATCAAGTTGAACACAAGTCTTGGCCTTGTTGATCCTTTCTACTGTTTTCTCTTTATCGATCCATTTACTATCAATTTTATTAATGAACAAAAAATAATTTAACATGATGCAAAATTTATGTATTTTGAAACAAGGATGATGCCAATAAGATGCAGAATTTTTATATTTTGATACACTTATAATACCATTATGATGCAGTATTCAATACACATCTAGAAAGTATTGATGTTATTAGTACTATTTTTTACATTTCCAAAAGTTGAAAAATCCTTTGAAAAAATCCAACTCTATTCTCACTTGGTTTTAGTTACTTTTGAAGTATTAGGTGAAAGCCATTTTAAAACAACGTTAAATTAGTTTCCGCACAGTTGGAAATGAATTCTTGAAAACCAAAAGAGGTTTTTTTTACAAGAATGGACCAATTTACAAAAACCTCTCATTTTTTACCCAACTACCTCATCAATTCGACTTAACAACAAAATAAAGATGGATGAGGAGGTTTTTAGATCCATTTTTTTGGATCTTGATATTTGTTTGATATTTTAACATATTTTGTAATTTTAATTTCCCAAACATTGTGGATCTCAGCTTGATATATTATTCTATATAATACATGAAAAGGAGGGTCCAGGGGTTGGATTTTGATAAAAAGATAGCTATTGTCTGTGTGTTTTTTCAAATCTATATGCATTTTACAGTTGCCAATATTATAAGATTTATGATTATTAACACAAATATTCATGTGATGGTTATTCCCTTCTCTATTATTCCATTTGAATGTTTATCTTCAAATGTTTGAATGAAAGAAAATGTCACGGAATTCATAGTCTAATACTCTGTTTCATTAATTCAAATTCCCGCACTCCTTTCTTCTAAAGATACATTAGGGTTCAGTTTCCATGCCCTACTGCAGTGGATTATTTTTCCTATTTTCTACTGCCATCCACAATGATAAGTTGAAATGTCTAAGGTGTGTCATCTATCTTGCCTTTGTCAATATTTGATCATGTAGCCAATGTCTTCGCGATTGCAACAAACCATAGATTGTTGACTCCATTTCCCAATGGACTGTCTCTCTCATGCCCAACCAAACCCTTTTTCAACACCCCATTGACTAAAGATCTAGCCATTATTTCAAGTACATAGTTAGTTACTAAAGTGGCACTAGGTAATAGAGATGTAAGAGAGAGCCCTCTCTGGGTTGGAGGGGCTAGCCTCTAACCTAAAAGTTTGGTTGAAAAGCTTACCTTAACAATTTTCTTCACATCCGAGAAAAACTCTTGAGTGTTAATAGATGTAACAACCGAACATAACAATTCTAATCAATCACAAAAAACATGTGTTCAAAGAAACAATCATGAAAACTTGACTTTAAAATTTGTTTCTTAAGAATGTATGACCACAAGACATTATAGAATAATTTCGTGTGACTCCCATTCTATGAGTAATACAATGTCAAAAAGGGCATGCAATGAAAAAGAGGGTGTTGGGAAATGGTGTAGTGATGATTGGAGACTTCCACAATTATTCATATTGTTAGATATTTCTGGAATAGCATTATGTAATATATGTGATCTGTCCTATTACATATATTACACAGTGTTATTCCGTAAATCTCTAACAATGATGTAGTGATGTAAATTTTATGCAAATCACATTTTCCACCATTGTGTCATGTTCATTCAAAATTGTTTTTCCTTCCTCAAATAATACATTACAT
>APFE030440304.1:0-32831 GCA_000404065.3 Pinus taeda | reverse complement strand
CCGGGAAAGGCAAAATGGAAACAACGGCCTCTTTGAAATGCTGAAAAGTTCAGAGAAACAAATCCATTGTTCGCCTCAAACTAGACAAATCATTTCTTCTTAGCAATCATTCAACTTCAGCGTCACAAAACCATTTCTTCTCAGCAATCAATAAACCTCAAACCCAAAAAAATCATTGACCATAATAACCCTTATGCTTGGGGAAAGTCGTTTTACTCAAAATAAAGCTTTTTTTTACCATTAAGAGTAAGTCAAAGTTTCCTGTCCTTGTTCATAATATATGAATGCACAATCGCCACACAATCAAGATAGGATCCCGGTCTTCCGGGAGAGGCAAAATGGAAACAACAGCCTCTTTGAAATGCTGAAAAGTTCAGAGAAACAAATCCATTGTTCACCTCAAACCAGTGAAATCATTTCTTCTTAGCAATCATTCAACTTCAGCATCACAAAACCATTTCTTCTCAGCAATTAATAAACCTCAGACCCAAAAAAATTATTGACCATAATAACCCTTATGCTTTCCCATTTTCGACTTTTTCAAATTTATTTGAATTTACTTAATTAAAAAGTCTACCTGACTCCATGAATCGATTTGGATACCTTAACCCTTTTTTTTAAAGTTGTGATACCAAGGCATCTTTTTTCCTCTTCAGCAAGCATAATTACTTTAATGGTTTTTTCAGTAAAAATGTTTAAACATAGCAACAACCACCCCTCGTCTTGCATTTCCCTTTGAACTTGGAAGATATACGGCAGCATCAACTTTGAAATTTTAATTATACTTTCTCACATACATATACCAAATAGAGCTCCTGCGGAATCAGCAAATTCTTCAGACCTGACTACAAAACAAGATAAATCACAGAATATAGTGAGTAGGTCCAAATGACAATGAAAAGCCAAAAAAGGAAGATTTGTCTCACAATCCAGTTCACAATCTAACCAACACCAGATGCTGACACACACTCCAAGGATCCAGTGGCCACAAACCGATTTGATCGAGAAACTCGTCAAAATAACTTTGCTTTTCACATATTAAGAAGGTCAAACTGAGACTCCGAAAAGCATTCATTATTCATTCTGATAGGGTTAGAAAACTTGTAATATCAATGCCATAACATAACTCCTTCGATCGATCTGAAGAGAATCGATCAAGACATGACAATGCCTAGTTTCTTTCTTCAAAGAAATTGACAAACAAATAGCCGTATATATTCCTTCTTTGAAATCCACGCGTCTGAATTCGTGCGACGGACGATCATCGAATCACACTCTTTCAGAAAATCAGACTGTAAAAATTTTAGGAACAGAGAATAACTATTGAAACAGTGTATTCCTCCTATTACATTTCCATAATCTATAATATTAAAATTATATAAACATCTGTACTCCTCCTATCATTGTGCAATGTTGTATCGCAAATGTTGTACATAGAAATCAATCAACACAATTGGGTAACAACACAAAATAGGTAATTTGTTCTCATAAATTTGTTATCGACCACAACCATTTTCCATCTGCTTTGTAAGAGTAAGGAGAAAACAGGTGCTAATGAAGAGAGTACTTTTGACTCCTCATAATAATTATTCCACGCAGGAAGGTTAACAGTTTAGATGAACCACGACTTTCAAAAAATCTGAAACCTTAGGCCTCCTTCATTCAATGATGTATGGAATAGATGAATCCAGTCATCAACGATTCTGAAATGCTGCTCAGAACTCATAAAACCACTTTAATCCTCTTCTACGAACATTGGTGCAGTCATTAGAACTTGTCTTCTTCATGTAAATTAATATTCTTTGAATAACATTTTGCGTTGTTGTATCTTCATTTCACTGGAACGCAAATGTTTTCTGAATTTCTTTTCAGCAGAAGTCACTAATCCATCAGATTACCGTCTTTTCCATTTTCATTCAAAAACTTTCTCCTCAAATAAATCAGTTACACAAAAAATCGAATCTCAATCTATTCATGTATGGAATAAAATTTTCAATAGTCCTAGTAAGAAGCAAGCAACCAAGCGTTCTTACCCGTCGAACTTGTAATTTTTTTTTAATTAAATATCTGTCAAAGAAATCTGATTCTTTGGGCATGGATTTATGTTGGGTGGAGATACACATTTTTATCCGGATATTGTTCGAGAGATTTGGCTTCCACTCTCACAATGAATTCTTTATGACTTTACTTGGAGGTTCTCCACTACCGCTCAAATCTTAATCTCTTTCAAATTCCAACTTTTTCCTTAGTTTCCAAGTCGCTTAAATCCATATTGAATTTGAAAGAATAGTTCTCGTGAAGGCTACAAAACTAGTGGCTAATTCAACCATGCAGATTAACCTCCACTTTAATACCACTATAAACACACAATATTGGAAACCAACTCAACTATATTAAGAATGGTGTCAATGAATGATGTACATAATGTACATATAAATACATACAAGAAACCGTTGAATCAATTTATGGGTCTTCTTGGACCCTAATAACCACTCACCATAACAAAAAACTAATCATGAGGATTTGTTGTCTAACAATTATAAGTAAAAATATTAAAATCAAAGATCGTAATTTTTTTCTCATTTTTTATTATATATAATCAATTAATATTTTCAATATATGAATATAATATTATCATTTATCTCTTTTCATATAATATTATAAGTAATAAAAATCGTTGGTACAAAATGGGAGGAACAATGGTGGAAACAGAGTAAAAAGGATGGGCAGTTACAAAGGAAGGGTTTACAACAATTTTTGTTTTCTTTACTAGTACTCTCCCTCCCCTACATGGGCATGGCTCAGGAGGTTCACAACAAGAGGTTTAATGGTTTTGTTTTCACCCTTCAGACAAAGACAGCAGGAATGCTAAACTCTTGGGAATGTGTCGACCTAGAGCCCAAAATGGAGGATATTGTTTTAGTTTGTGATTTGGAGCTTACTCAGCAAAACCTAACAAAGGTGATTCGTCCAAGTAGGTCTCTAGCTGGGAAACTAAAAGGCATGATGATTAACTGGAGCCCGGAAGGTGGTTTAGGGTTTCTAGAAGCATAATTACCTTGTGCTTCAAAGGTGGGGATTTGGGGGTCTAACAATGCTTTCCTAGAGAGTCAGGTTACAACGACAGTTTCATCATGTCACGCTGCAGAAGAGTCGACAGAGAATAGGGTAAGTACAAAAAATCCTATGTTTCCCTGTATCTGGTACGTTTTCGGGTGGTTTGGAGGACATCGTCATTAGTAGTGGCACTCAGGGAAATGAGGGTCTAAAATCGTGTCTAGTCTCGTATCTGAGACAAAATGAAGCTTGTAGGGGGGAAGGACTAAATAGATCTATTGCATGCAAGAGCCCTTTGAGTCAGAAGGCCAATGAGGAGTCTAAGGTCTATGAAAACTTTAAGCCATAAGAGCTGACAGGAGAGGTCTCGCTCCAAGGTTTTCAGGCACATTTTGAAGGGCTAGTAGAAGTTTTAGTTGAGTTCAGGGGAAAAAATAGGGTGGGAAGTCCCTCACCTGGACCACTGGTACTTGAAGATGAAGGGTTTCAGGGTTTCGGTACGTAGGAGGCGGGGGATAAAATCCAATTTTCAGGCCCAGGGGAGGTAGGGCAGCTCATACCCTTTGGGGGTATTACTAGTTGGAAATGGGTAGCAGAGGCGTAGTTAGGGCCACTCTCTGAGGAGGGGATCGATGATCAGGAGGGGCAGTTATTTCCAAGGGAAGCAAAGAGGGACTAGAACACCGGGGTGAATAGGAAGAAAGGGAAAACAATAAAGAGGAAGGCGATATTTCCAAATTTGGTCCTAAGAGTCGAGATCTATATTGATAAGGCCATGGAAGCCTCAAAATTAACACTAGTAGGAAGACAAAAAGGGAAAAAATGCTTAGCAAACTACATTTCAGAATGGATAACTAAAGCATGGATCAAGGCTCTGGATCATCAAGTCGAACTGACCATACTGGCTAAGGGTTGGTTTATGATTAAATTCAGTAAAGGAGACACATTAGAATAGGTGATGAAGTGAAATTGGTGTTTTGAGAAAGCGCCAATCCTTTTTAAGAGGTGGAATCCTCTTTTCGATGCTTAGAGAGAAAAGGTAGCAGAGATTCTAGTATGGGTTCATCACCAACCATCCCTCTGCATCTTTGGATGGAGGATGTCTTTAGAGCGATAGGTAACACATATGGATCTTTCCTGGAGGTAGATATGTCTGTGGTGGAAACAAGGAATAGGAGTCTGCCTCATAGATTGGTAAGATTGGACCCATGGGAGGGCTTAACAGAGAAAATTCATCTCCAACATCAAGATTACTCTTATTCGCAGCTCATTGATTATGAGAAACTACCCTTCCATTATCACAAGTGTTACAAATATGGACATTTAGCGCGGGATTGTCCTTTGGGGTTCAGAAAGAGAAGAAGACATAGAGGCGACCGAGGGGTTAAGGATCAGCCTCAAGCTGAAGAAGAGTAAATGGTACAGCCAAAGGATGTGGGGAATCATAAGGAGGGTAAGCAAGTGTCAATGGAAACTTAGGATGACCAAGTTATGTAACTAGAGACCGAGGTTGTGCCGAAGAAGGATCAACTTCAAGAGATAATTCAAGAGGATGAGGAGGAGATGGGGGAAATCGACCCTGCGCCTCACTCGGTGGGTATTGTTTCTCTCCCCCTCTCGTCAATAAATGAATCTCTTCAATCTTTGCTCAATTTGTTCACGAGGCCTGGTCCTTCCAAGCCTGACCCTTTGGTTGAATCGCTTATTGGATTAGTGCATGCTACTCTGGATAATATTATAACATCTATCCTAACTCTTAATCTTGACTCCCCCCTGTCTGATGGCCCAGTGTTGTTTTCCTCCCCCATGGGCACTACTGAGAAATCCAACTATAACCTCTGCCCTCGAGAAAAGAAGGATATCCCTCTAGGAGCTATCAGTGGCTTGGGAGACATTCAAGCTCCCTCTTTACCCCGAAAGACTCGAGGGAGGAATTCTAATCTATCAAAGTCCCAGCTAAGAGCTAAAATTGACATTGTTGATGGGAAAAAACAATCTTTAAAAGGGGCGCTTAGAGTAGGGCATGCCCCGGCCAGGGTGTCCAAATGATTGTGTTGTCTTTCAATTGTCGTGATTTTGCTAGCACCAACAAAAAACTAGCATTAAAAACTTTGTTTCTTAATTATTTCGCTGATGTTGTTATGCTTCAAGAAACTCTTGGAACCGGTGAGGAAGTAAAACTTTCCCTTAGTAAAATGATGTTGGGTTGGTCTTTTATGACAGTTGATGCAAAAGGAAGTGTTACACGGTCTTTTGTCACGCCTCCTGCACTTCCCTGTGTCATACCCCGAAGTGCCTGAAACTTGGAAATCATGCACTGTACCCATCCTGATATACAGTTCATATCCTCCCTGAAATACTGAAGGAAACATGCCTTGAGCCTTCCCTGAAGAAGTAAGCTCTAAAACGCTAATTTCAAGACCAGTGTGACTGTCATACTAGCAACTAGTGATGGTCACGAGTTGCACTATATTGGCCTCGCGCTGCCAGCACACTTTTTACTTGGATACTCACATTGATCCCTAAAAGGCAAGTTTTCCCAAAGAGGACAAGAAGCTTCGTGATCTAGAGGCTTCTAGAACAACGAGCTAGAGGCTGTTCGATGTAGAAGTGGTCGAATTCTCCCAATATTTCCTTTTGATCTTATCCCTATGATCTACCTCCTTGAGATGAGGGTCTTCTACTATCTTTGGAGAGATCCTAACTCCCTTTCCTTGCCTATCTATTCATCCTCTCCCATTCCCAAATGGTTGGTCTTTGGTTATTTGCACCCTTATGCTGAGATAGTGCCTTCATGCTACTCATTTGGCTTGGAGAAGGAGTGCTTAGAGAGCTTGAGATTGGACTTGGACATTCACTCAAGTAGAGCATATTGACATCAAGGCTTGGTTGTATGTTTCCTCCTTCATTTCATGAATATATATAGTTGTTGGTTCACTTTCCATAAATTTTTGTGTTAATACATCATTTATCTTAATGCTTCTTGATCTGTTAAGTGGATTACTTTCGATTATGCTTGTTGTACTTGTATGCTTTGTTATGTCTTTGATATCTTATGCAGAGCTGTAGAGCTGAGTCTGAGGAGAAAGTGATTCGAGATCTTCAACAAAGGAGTGTGTTATAGCATTAGAACGAGGTAGGCCATCTTCCTCTTCTCTCATTTGGATTGTAATTTAGGAAAGTGTCTTGTAGATTGTCGCGTAGGTTGTTAGTCCCACTCATTAGGCTAGAGGGATCGTCTTTGTTTGCAAAGAGGATTTACCTAGACAACAAAATGGCGACTCCACTGGAGAAGCTATAACCCTTTCCATCCATTCCTTCGATTAGATTCTCTGATGAGTTTGACCAAACGTCGATTTCTTGACTTGTGTACATCACTGTAGCTATTTGCAATCACTGTTTATTGCCTTAGAATATTTAGCCTGCTCTAATATTGAATATTTTTTATTATTTCCTTAGTTTTCTAGCCCAACGTGTTTTCTGCTCAAACAGAAGTACTGACAACGCTGATTTGCAAATTACAGTCGCACTGATTTGCCTTTCATCTCCATTTTCCTTTAGCAGGCACGTTGATCCTAGAGGATAAGAGAAAATCAGGGTTTCTTGTTGTTTTCAGTGTTTTTTTTTACCTCTGTCAGTGGTTTTCCAGTGTGGCAACAATGTATTTGTCTTGACTATCATCCTTGTGTGGTTGCAATTTGTCTATTGGCTTTGCTAAAGTGTTTTGAAGTTTGAGTTCTTTCTAGGGTTTTTAGGGTTTCTAGGTCACCCTTCATTCATTGCTTGGTCTGCCTCTCTGAGATTGATTATTTTCATTCAAGATTCTTACTGCAATCATGACACCATTCTCAAGTTTCTTTCAGTTCATGATTGTGAAGTTATTTTCATTAGTATTAAGTCATGTTAGTACTTTGAAAATCACTTTTGTTCCACTGTCAAACATAAATTATAGTTGTTTGCTTTGGTAGGTCTGAAAGTGAATGCTTGCTTTGATTTCTTTGTTTCGAAATGAAAAGTGAAATATTTCTTCATTTAAGTATTTTGAAACGATTTGAACTTGAAACCATAAGTGAATGGAATTTTCATTTTAGTTGTTTTAGATTGCATTTTTACTTTTCCCGTTGCATTAGTTTGCATTGTTGAATCAAAGTGAAAGGAAAATAATAAAATATTAGTGCATCTTAGTGAAAGAAAAGTGATTTTTTTTCTCATAGGATTGCATCTTGGCATTGCATTTGTTTTTGAAATTGAAATATTAGATCTCATTTTTTCATTTTGAATTGGAAAGATAAAGAGTTGCGTTTTGATGCATTTTGCTTGATTGATGCATTATTTGGTTGTCTCTCTTCCTTCATTAGTTTAGCCTTCATCGAATGAAAATATTTCATTTTTATCATTTAGTTGCATCATAGGAATTCAAGTGACATCCTTGAGTCATCAAATTGAAACTTAATTGAAGATAAACTCAAATTTACCTCAATCAACCTAAGGAGAATTTGTAACCTAACGAAAATATCTAGAGGTCTAGGCTAGAGATGTGTTCCGACGTCTTTAAACATAACAGTTGTCGTTAAATGCCTACATTGTATCCCGAGGCTGAAATCACATCCCAATACAAAAGTATATCGAATGTTCTCCAATACTTTCAGGTATATATGAGGCACTTCAGTATGGCAAGTATATAGGGACGCTCTCATCGAATGGTTATGCATTAGACAATGTTAACATGGACTTGTGCTCCCCGTACCATCGAGTATAAATTAGGAGATCCCACTAGGTTGCTATCTTTTAGCCATAGAGGTAACCGAGTTAGTTGCCTTGTACACCGAACACAGCATTTGGGGAGATCGGTCATCGTATGTCAAGTCCTTGGTTTCGGCTAAGGTGTATATAATAGTTCACGAATACTTGGTAAACCTTCTTGCCCAGCATTACCTATTTTGATTTATTTGTTGTTTCGTGTCATAAAATTAACTACCAACAATAACATGTCGAACCCAAGTAGTTGCTTCTTGGCCTCACATTGGATAAATTCCTTGTAAATTTTAATTTTAATCATCCCTCAACTAATCATCCCTTCTCCTTCTGCTCTTGAGAGAAGTCACTGTGGTTGAACCATTAAGTTCACCTCATAGTTCCCCTTTGTTTTCTGATAATGAAGGGTCTTCACAAGGAGTTTATCCTAAACATTCACAGTCACTTGAAATTGAAGGCTTTAAACTTGGAATTGTCCCAAGCATCCAACCCCTTGCTTTTCGTCCTCCACCTCGAGATTCATCGTCATCTCAGGAGTCTAATCCATAAACCCCTAAGAGTACAAAAAGGTTTGTTTTATACCCCCCAAATCCATTATTTGATCCATTTGTGGTATCTCCTCAACGTCCTTATAGTCCATACAATCAATTGGGTGTTCCCTTGGAGTTATCTCCTCGTCCCTCTCAAATTCCTCCTCGCTAGCTGTTTCCACCTATGGCTTCAGAAGGTGAGATTCCAACCTATCCTCGAAGTCCTCTAGAATTATCTATTACTCACACTCCTAATATTGATAATGAGTCTGAATATGACTTTCCTCTAGAAGGATTTCCTTATGTAGGAAGAGTTTCATCTCCACCACCTCCTAAAAACAGTGGACCTATGCTTCCACATGGTTATACAACATTGATTCAATTAGTTTCAGGAAATCCTAGTGCTTCTTCTTTGAACAAAAATCCAATTTGGTCATCAAACGTTATGCCTACTTCTGGTCCGTTTACTCCTAACGTGACCTTTCAGATACCTATGCAAACTGTCATCACTTCAGTTCTGATTCAATCGACGATTCCATCACAACCGTTACCATCATTTCAACCTTCCATTCCGGTGCAAATGACAACTTCGGTTTATACGTTTGTAAGTTCCTCAGTCCCTCCATCAAGTGGACAGAATGTACCATTGCCACATTCACAGCCTCGAGGGAGAAATCTCAACTTTCCTATTATGTCTGGTGGAACCCATGTGAGTGGATCACAACCTCACATGGTTGGAGTGAGTCAACCTAATATTAGTGGTATTTCTAATCCAGTTGATCTATCCGAGGCAGGTGATATCTAGCATCAACAACCTTACATAGCCCAGATACCTCTCCAACAGTCTTATGTTCAATATGGTTCACAAGCACTGCAAAATCCACCTTACGTTCCACAAGTTGGTCCTCATGTGAAACCTAGTCAAAATCCTATTCCAGGTGCATATTACCAAATCCCAATTGGAACTTATCAGTACCAACAGGGATTCCCTCAAGAAACTATTCAGCAACCTTTACAATAGCAAGGGAAACCTTTGTAGCAGCAGGAGCAACCTTTGCAGCAGTTTCAATAGCCTTTGCAACAACATACGTAGTTTTTCCAACAACCCAACCAACCCTTGTATCTACACGGTCAACCATTGCAGCAGCAAGGTCAACCCTTGCAGCAGCAAGGTCAACCCTTGCAGCAACAAACTCAATCTCTATATCAACAAGGCCAACCCTTGCAGCAGCAGTGCTTTATTACCAGGGTCAGCAGGTGTAACAACCTTACAATCCATATGCCGCACATAATGTTTATCCTCCTTATGGTTATCAACAACCTATGGTAGGTCAATATCAACCCTACCCTGGACAGAATCCACCTTATGGTCAAGGTACCCCTTAGTGGGGGCAAAATCAAGCCCCTTATGGTCAAAATCCTCCACTTTGGGGGCATAATCCTTACCAACAAGGTTGGAACCCGTGGACGGGGCCTTATCAAAGGCCTTATATGCATTTTAACTAGAAATTGTCATCTTTAGTGATGTTGGAACCACTTGATGTCTCTAGGCTTACTAATGATCCCGCTTTATCAAAGGCCTTATATGTATTTTAACCAGCAATTGTCATTTTTAGTGACGTTGGAATTTCCTGATGTCTCGAGGCTTACTAATGATCCCATTCTTCATCCGCCTTCTTGTTACACAAAATTTTGTCACTATCCCTATACTCCTCCTTCCTTGATCCTGGAGGACCTCTACAGTGAACCCCACATGCTTTTTCATCATGGAGAAACTCCCATTATGTCCCTCTTCATGAGCAGACCATTTCCCTTTTGCATCATTTCCCCTGAAACTTCTGTTTTTCGCAATTTACAAGACCGACGCTAATAGCCTTCGTACCCCCACGTTGATGTGCAAATATTAGCACTATTCCATGCACCGATCGGTGTGACTGAGCTGTGTTCCAGTTGCATCAGTCCTGTTATGGAAAGTTTTTTAAATTAGAGTTGAAGCTTCCATCTCTAGAAGCTCCGTAATGGAAGTCTGGTAAATGGTTTGGCTGGATGGGGTCGAGGATGATAGTTTGGTCTCCTTTCCCCTATAATGATGGAACTACTTCAAGAGATAAGTCCTTCTCCCATGAGAAGAGGATCCATCTCCCATCCATCTTTCCTATATAAACCTCTCTTCTTCCCAAGCACAAACTAGTTGCATTGATATAGTTAGAGTGTTGGTTGAGTGTGAGTATGCTATTAGACAAGCAAACCATTTCTAGTTGTAGCCATCTAGTTGTGTGAGGGAGAAGTGTGTTTGGTTTGGAGTGAAACCTAAATGGAAGAGTCTTTAAACTATTATTGTTTGAAGCCATCATGAAGTGCTAGCAGAAGTGTGTGGGAACCTGGACTTGTCATAGGAAGACTGCGATGTCAAGAAAAATGGTTGTAATCTCTTTTTGATATTAATACATGAAACTATCGATTGATTTCCTACATGTTTTGCAATATTACATATTCATGTCTTGATGCTTCTTGACTCATGAAGTAGGTTGAATTGCAATTTGTCTATTATTATGTTTGTATGTTATTGTTGTTTACTTGTTTCAAGATCTTGAAGAAGGAAGCAAGAGATTGCTGGAGCGAGCAAGTGAGGACATCATCAAGCAGGATAAGCGACCAAGAGGTAGGCCCTCTTGATTGATTCTAACCTGAGAAAATCTTCCATAAAATGTAACTGTTGTGGCTAGACCCATTATCGAGCTACAAGAATTCGTTCTTGTCCGCACTTATAATTTTACTTCACCACAAATTGGCGACTCCGCTGGGGAGATCCCATCTTTTTCTTTGTTTTGGATTTCATGATTTCATGACAACTTTACTAGTTTCACGTGTTCCCTTTTATTCTCTTGCTTTTCTCTTGCTTACTGGCTTAAGTCTAAAAATCATAGTAGCAGATCTGGTCCCTGTTTTGATTTTTTTTTTCTTAGTTTCCTCGGATAGCATGTTTAAGCGGCTGACAGTCGCGCTGATCAGTGCAAATTGCAAAGGAACAATCACGCCGACCCACCTCTGGCGCTTGTTGTCAGTTAGGTAGTTGTGCCGACCCACCTCTGGCACTTATTGTTAGTTAGGTAGTCACGTTGATTCTTGTAAGTGAAGATTAGGGCTAGACCCCAATCTTGGCCAGTGTGTTCTACTCTTTTGTTTTTGACCCTATGAGCCTTTTGACTATTTTTCTCCCTAATTAGAAAGTTAATTTTCATTTGGTTTTGCTTGCTTGTAGGCTTGTCATCTTGTTGTTTGATTGATCCAGTCATTGAGTGGCCAGCGACACTAGGGCATCTAGCTAGTCGTCCATTCAGCAACTTGTGGACTCATCTACTCTGGTTGCAGGTGTGTTTGCTCTTTGCATTTGTTTTTTGGTCCCTTGTATGACTTTAACCTCTTTTTGTACAAGTTTGAAAAAGTTTTGTTTACTAGTTTGAACGTCTTTTTCCGACATAGATTACATTGTCGGTCTGGTGTTTGGCAAAGTCAGTGCTTAATCAGTCTGAATGAACTTCTCTTTTCACGTCTTCATCTGCTTGAAGAGCTCATAGTCTCGAAAATTTTCTCATTGAAAGATTGTATGCAAAAGTTTGTTTCATTGTTTTATGAGAAAATATGAAATTCTAGCTAGTTGTATCATTATGATTCGCATCTCTTAGAAACTAGAATTGCAACAGCATTTGAAAAGGAAGAGAATTTTTTTCATTTCAAAAGGACTAATAGATAAGTGCTTGTCAGGAAATTAGGAATTGAAATACATTTTTCATTAGTTTATTTTTTTCAAAATTGAAGTAGTGGAAAATCATTTCATTTTTAGTTGCTTGATTGTTTTCATTTGATTGAGTAGTTTCTACCCTCTCTAGTGTAGGCATTTCATCAAATTGAAAGGGTCTTGTCCCATTTAGTTGCATTTTAGGTTTTTTGAGTAGCATCGCTAAGACCTAAAAACTGAAACTTAACTCAAGAGAAACTCTAAAATGAATTCAATTTACCTAAGGCACATTTGAGATTAACGATTAAATCTAGAAGGTCAAGGGTAGAGATGTGTTATGGCATCCGTAAACCTACTAGTTGTGATTATATTTGGCATTAGACAACGTTGGCACATATTTGTGCTCTCGTACTATCGCATATATAATGGGAGACCCCAGTAGGCTGCAATCCTTTTATCCTTAGGAAGCAGAGTCGGCTGCCTTGCGAACCTGATACACCAAACACAACATTCGGGGAGATTGCCTACTCGTACTTCTTGGTTCGCCAGGAGGTATTATGTAGTTCACGGTTCCCTGGTAATCCTGTTTACCTAGATCATCCAGAGTAATCATTTGATCTTTTTAACTCATTAAACTTAAAAGATCATTTGAGCACTTGTCCTTTAGAGCTCATTTCCAATCAAAAGTGATAGAGTCATCTTTGTTTCTTTCTCGACTCTTTAAAAATGAAAGAACATCAGTCTTTTATGCTTCTTAAATAAATGATTGCCCATGATCCAAAACATCTCGTTAGATTTTTTTACCAAATCATGAGTTCCCTTAAAAGGACATTTTAAAGCGTTGAATTTATTTGTTCTGTTAGCTAAGACAAGGTCATCGTGGCGGAACCATCTAGTTCACCCATTTCCTCTTCCTCTCCTCCGTTTAAAAGATTTTCTGAGAAGCCACTTCCTGAGTTATCAGAGCCATTTGAGGACCAAAATGTTGAACTCGCAATTGTTTTGAGTGTTTAACCATTATCATCTTGTCCTCCACCTACTTTTGATTCAGGGTCATCTGCTGGTCTTGACCTCGAATCTCCAGATAATTCCATTCGAACTCCAAAGAACTCGCCAACTATTGACGGTTAACTTGGATTGGTTATCTATCCTCTGAACCCTCTATTTGACACTGTTGAGATATCACCATACTGCCCTTATAGTCCGTACGATCAATCGGGTGTTCCTTTGGAACTATCCCCTAATACACATTCGGTTGTCCGTCGTTGTTTGTTTCCAGACATGGAACCCAAGGGTGATGCTCCAGTCACTTCTTTGGATGAGTCTGAAGTCTTAACTCCATGCACTATTGAGGGGGAAGAATTGTAGCTGAAGTTCCCTCCCAAGGGTTTCCCTTATTCAGAAGGTATTCCCTCCAGCTTTCCACCCGACTATGTGTCTTTAAGGCACTTAGTTTTGGGCACACCAAGTGCCTCAACGCTCTACCATAACTTTGTTTGGGCATCAGGTGTCAGACCTACATCAGGTCCGTTCATCATGAACACAACCTCCCAACCAGTTGTTACTTCAGTCCCGGTGCAACCCACCATCCCGAACACTCTTGTACCATCAATCCCAGTTACGCATCAGTCGCAACCGACAAATTCAAAGATTGTCTCTGCCAGTTCTTTTGTCCCGTTAGTCAATGGCCATATTGTGCCACCGCCTAGGGGGCAGAATATGAATGTCTCTATGGTGTCAGGTGCCACCAATGTAAGAGGATCACAAGCTCACATTCTTGGTATAAACCAACCCTCTTCTAGTATTATTTACAACCCTGCTAACCCTACTGGATCAAGCAATGTCTAGTACCAATAGGTTCAGAATCTTGGTGGTCCATCTGGATCCAACAATGTTCAGTATCATCAGCCTTATGGGGCTCATATCCAATACCAAAATCCTTACCTTCCATACGGTTCTCAAGGATTGGTTAATCAACCTTACACCATCCTGTTTGGGTAGTATATCCAACCTAGCTACGGCCATATTTAGTTTGGTAGTTTCTCAGGCACTGTTCAAGTACCCTTGCAACAGCAAGGACAACTTTTGCAACAACAAGGGAAACCTTTGTTGCAGCAAGGGCTCTCGGTGCAACAGCAAGGGCAAATTATCCCGCAGTAAGGTCACCTGCAATAACCACAAGCTCAATCCTTCCAATAGTTGCAGAAAACCATGCAACAGTAGATGTAATATGCTTTGCATACCTCTCAACCCACACCCTCGCAGGGCCAATCTCTACAAACCCAGGGACAAATTTTGCGATCAGAAGGCCAACAAAACCAACATGGGTAGAAACAACCCTTGTATACCTATCAACAAGGGCAACCCTTGTAGGGACAGGTTCAAGGTCAAATCCTACAGCAACAGGTGCAAAATCCTCTTGTCCAAAGCCAACAGGTTCAGAATCCTGTCGGCCAAGGGCACCAGGTACAGAACCCCTACGTCGAAGGGCAACAAGTGTATCAACCTTATGCTCAAGGACTACAGGTCCATAACCCTCTTGTTTAGGGACATTAGGCCCACCATCCCCATGTTCTAGGATGACAGGTCCCATACCTACATGTCCAAGGTCAACAGGCTCAGCAGCCTTTTAACCTATACGTTGCCTATCAGCAACTTGTGCATGGACAATTTCAAGGTATTCCTGGTCTGAATCCTCCCTTTGGTCAAGGTAACCCACAATGGGGGCAGCCTCAGATGCCATATGGCCAAAATCCCCCACTATGGGGTCAAAATCCTTACCAGTAGGGATGGGCTCCTCCTTATGGGCCCGCTTATCAACCTCCCATGCCTTTTAACACTCAATTTCCCTTTTTGGCTACACTTGAGTTGCCAAATGTATCACATCTCATGAATGACCCGATTCTTCATTCATCATACTAGCCTCCAGTGCCGTCCAAGATACCAAGTGATTGCCCCAAGTTCGATGGGAAAGCTAAGGAAGATCCTCAAGCCCACGTGATGACATATCACCTCTGGTGGTTGTCGAATTCATACGAGGAAGATTTCATTCGTCTTCATCTTTTCCAACGAACCCTTACGAGTGCTTCAGCAAAATGGTACATCGAGCTACCTTGAAGTACTCTTCATGACTTCAATTCATAAGCCATGGCCTTCCTCACACATTTTCAATTGCTGGTTCATTATGAAACGGGCACCTATCTGCTCACAACGCTTAAGCAAGACACTGCAACGCACATCTCTGATCACATCCATGAATGGAGACGTAGACATCAACTGATCAAGTTCGAAAGAGCTAATTAGTTACTCACCGAATGGTTTACCAAATCATTCGTATCCCCAATTGCTCGTGATATATCCATGAGTGGATGCATCACTAAAGAGCAAGCCATCGCTCGTGTCCAGTACCTGGACCTGGTTTACTCTAAATCTAGCACTTGATATGAATTATTACCCAATGCTCCATGGCCATCATCAGATCCTGCAACATTGAGGTCACCCGTTGTCCCTCCCATTGACGGAGTTATTGGTTAAGTATCGTAGGCCCCTTCCAAAACTTCTTCCAAATACAAGTCAGTCTCGAATATTGTTGCCAACAGTTCATCTCAGAACCCTCCATGCCCTGGTAAAACCTCAGAGGTCCACGTTGTCCAGTCTACCGTAGCGGAGAAATCCTCAGAAGTAAAAAAGAAAGGCAAAGGAAAGGCTAAAGTCGATGCCCCGAAACAGGGACCTCCCAAATTTTTTGTCAGTGAATCATCGCAATAGAAAACCTAAGTATCATTTCCTTATTTGCGAGGAGGGTCACTATACTAAGGATTGTCCACAACGATCTGAAGTTACTCGATTGCTCAAGGGGACCCCCATTGTCCTCAAAGAGTCCTTTCCATCTCAGCAGACTCAAATGGTAGACCAACCCCGATCTACTTCCACTGGATCTCAAGTGTTCATGATGAGCACGCCCATTAATGTGGCTACCCAAGTGAAGGATTATCAAACTCCAGCTCCCATAGCAGGGAAAGAAAAAGAAGTTCCATCTTCTTCTTCTACCCCGAGTTCTGGCCCTCTGCAAATCAAGCGCCCTAACCCTGATTCTGCTCCACAACCACCCTCTCGAGGTGTGCTAAGAAAATCCTTGTACAATCCCAATGCCCAAGCCACTCAACATTACAATATTGTTGAAGATTTGGCTCAGACGCCATCAGCTATGTCGACTCTCGAGGTACTCCAAAGCTGCCCATCACAGCAGAAATATTTGCTGTCAGCTATCAGGGGCATCAAGCCCACCAATTCTAATTTGATCTGTTTTGATTTAGACAACCATGTTCTGAGACTCCCTCATTAGATTGCCTTTCTTACTTAGGTAATCATTAATGAAAATACAGGTGCTTCTACCTGCATCATGTCAACTGCGCGTTGGAAGGCTATTGGTTCCCCTGCACTAAACCAGTCTCTAAACATGTTGGAAGCTTTCGATGGGCACGATTCGCGACCCTTCGGTGTTTTACCCAACCTTTCCATCACCCTGGAAGGCAAGACAATGCAAGTTGAAGTAGAGATTGTTGACTCCAATATAGATTATAATTTTCTACTCGGTCGAAGTTGGACCCATGCCATGCATGTTGTGGCATCCTCTTTGTTTCATGTGATTCATTTTCCCCATCAAGGGAGGATTGTCACCGTTGATCAACTGTCTTTCTTTGCCTCTTCCTTATCTGATGGCGACGTTCCATATGTCAAGCACTTTGGTGCTCCCTTTGAGAGTGTGGGGGCAGGTCTTTTCAAAGATTCTTCCTTAATGGGGATTTTTCTACTCCCACCTCCTCATGTTTCCTCCGTCAACATGATCTCGGTCAAATCTGATCCTTGGGTCATACCTGCACTAGATCTAGTTGATGCTTGGGGCGACGTCATGCCGCTTGGTCCCGCCGAAGTCAATTACTTGGAAATTGTTTCAGCTATGAACTCAGCATCCTGTGATTCACATTTCTCGAAGACCTCCCTTGATATGTATTCTCAATCCCCCTGGCTTGGCACTTTGGAATCATCTGATCCCTTAGCTGAGACCTTCATCGTTGATGAAGGTATCATGGAAATCATGTCTCTCGAGGAACCGCCATGAATCGATACCCATCATCACTCCTCATTCCTGCCTTGCCTGGTAGTCATGTCTACCTCTTTCGAAGAGCCTCTTCTCCATTTCCACCACTGACTATTACCTGTAAAGTATGGTTGGAAGGAATTCTAGGTAATATTACCCAAATGATGTCGATTGACATTTCTATCAAACCCGGTGTCATTGAACACATTCATATCGAGGCATCTTGTTCTCCAGATGAGATCAAGAAATATACTCGTCTTTTTCAAGAATTTCATGATGCAAGAATTCGATTTGGCCTTCACTACGGCCAAATCTAGGAAGTCACTTGTTTCCACAGAATTAATCTATTCCCTTTCCTCCAAAGCTCTCCCTGTTGGTGCAGATGAACAACTCCCAGATGAGACCTTTTTCCTGATTAGCACCCTTGATGCATGGTACGATGATGTCATCGTGTATCTCCAAACCTCCATGTTTCAGTCCGCTTTGACCAAAGATGATCGTTGAAGGATTCGACATCATTCTCAACCCTACCACATTATTGGTGATACTTTATACCATGTCAATGTCGACTTTGTTCTTCGTTGATGCCTCACGATTGAGGAAGCTGAAAGAGTTCTCAATGATTACCACTCTGGGGCATGTGGTGGTCATATGTCTGGTTATGCTACAGCTCAGAAAATCCTTCGTGCTAGTTACTTCTAGTCGTCCATCTTCAAAGATTACATTTTTGTTCTCTGCAAGTGCCACGAATACTAAATCTACCAACGAAAGATGTGCGCCCCACCTACTCACCTACACCCTGTCACTATCGTTGGTCCCTTTGCCAAATGGAGCATCGATTATATGACATGTAACCCTCATTCGACGGGGGGGAATGGCTACATTATTGTTTTTATGGATTACTTCACCAAATGGGCCGAAGCGATGCCTACATATTCGGCAGATGGTAAGACGGTAGCTCAATTCCCTTTTAACCATGTTATTTCCAGGTTCAGCGTACCCCAAGCCATTGTCACAGATCATGGCTCCCACTTCAGAGATTACATGATGGAAAAATTGACACATGCATTGGGCTTGCACCGCAATGGCTCAACCCCATATTACCCTTAGGCTAACGGCCATGTTGAAGCCGTGAACAAATTTTTGGCCAACATGCTTCAGCGTACTATTGGGATGCACAAATCAAATTGGCATCTCATGCTTTTTTCAGCTCTGTGGGCTTATCGAACTTCAACCAAAGATGCCACTGGTTTCACACCATTCCAATTGGTCTATGGTCTGGAAGCAACATTGTCGATCGAATGTGAGATTCCTTCACTTAAGTTAGTTGTTGAACTCCTCCCTGAAACATCACCTCAAGAGGAATGCCTCTTATATTTGGAATGACTGTATGAGACTCGTCATCTCATTGCCTTGGTCATCAAAGCACAAAAGAAATAGGTCAAATCCCATTTCAACTAGTCGGTCTCCCCTCGTGCTTTCTCTCAGGGTGATTTGGTCCTGCTATACGACAAAGCTATTGATAAGCTGGGGGTAGGCAAGTTCGAACCTATGTGGCACAAGCCCTATATTTTAAAACGTGATTTTGCAGAAAGGACCCTATGAACTTATTGATTATGAAGGAAATCCTCTCGATAAGCCTCGAAACGGGCTTTACTTCAAAAATTACTATGCTTAGGTCATCTTGCATGGTTACTTAGGTATATTAGTGTGTGATTCACTTCTGTAGAGTGTGGTTTTGTGTGGAAGTTTTCGAACAACTTTCCTGTTTACTACAATTTTCGTGCTTTATAGATGTCTATAGCTTCTCACGTCGATTTTGTTGGGTGTGGAGCCTGATTATCTTCTATATTCAAAAGTACCGCCACATTGGACCCCAGTTCAAAATGGGAGCGGCAACGCCGCCCGTAAATATTCACTACAGGGGGGGTCCAGGGGGGGCGGCTGCGACCCTTGGGAGCCCCCCCCTAGCGGGGGGTTTCGGGGGCAGCGCCCCTTAAGCTAAAAACAGCTGTAAAATTGCCTTGTAAAAGTATAGTAATTTCTAGTCAATCTGGGCCGTTCATTAGGCGGATGATCTGACGGTAGAACTTACGTTTAGTTTAGGGCTTTTTGCCCTAGAAGGTAACCCCTCTCTTTGTATGAGGGCATTGTATTTGAGGCTGTGAGATAGATGTGTATTCTGTGTGAGCGAGAAACACAGAGGTGAGACTGTGAGAGAAGACAGAGGATATTACAGCGGATTTGCTATAGGTTGTGTCCCTTCATTTTGCTGGATAATAGAAAGGAAGGACTGGCTGTTCGGGGTGGACATAGCCCAAACTGGGTGAACCATGTATATCTGTCTCTCTTGTTTTGTGCGTTTTCTGTGTTTATATTTCTGCAATATTTTATGTGTTCCATTGCTCCATAATATATAATTTTCTAACAGATTTTGCTGATGGTGCTTGCCGAAGTACCCGGAACCTATCATCAACTGCATGGGCTATCTACAACCCTAACAGTGATTTGATTGATCTTCAAGGTATCTGCCTAGGTCATACAACCAACAACATCATTGAATACAGTGCAGTCATTGAACTGTTATCAGTAGCTATCGCTCTGGGCATCGGAGAATTGGTTGTCAACCTAGATTCATAGCTCGTCGTCCTTCAGATCAATGGGAAATATTCTGTTAGGAACCCTCAAATATTACAAATGTATCTCTATATCCGTCTGTTGGAAAGACATTTTGATTATATCACAAATCTTCATATTCCTAGATGCATGAATACATTAACATATTCATTAGCTAATTACATGTTGGATAGACATTTATGAAACATGTAAAAGATAAGACAAACCATTTGTAACATAATAAACAAGAAAATATAACATATATACATATGTGAAAATGTTTGATACATCAAAACCCCAAAAAATAATATGTATGTCTCCAATAACATCGACAGCTCGTAGGCCTCATACATCCATGGCACGCAGGCCTCAAAAAATATGTAAGTATTGGATCTAGGAACTACTCAGCATGGTGGTCATGATAGCATGAAACAGCTCGCACTACACGACTCAGTAATTGGTGGATCTGATCTGAGACTCCCACTATGTGCCTCTGGTACCGCTGAGGTATGTCTCCTATCCGAGCATACTCAGGGATACCATGAGTCAACCCCTCAAGGTTCCTCATGATCTCCTCCTCGTTATCTCTCCCTTCTTGATAAGGAGTGATAGTGTAAATAGGATGAGCATAGCGCCTGGCTATCTGGGACATCCCGGCTAGCCTCTCTAGTCTAACATCTACACACACAAGAGAAATGTTATAAGCATGCATATACAAAAAACATCAAAATCAAAATTTGGTTTGGTTTTTTTTACCTTCGTCATCGAAGTCCTCCCCATCTGGCAAGGGCATATTCGGGTCTCCACGAAAATCAGTACCGTTGTACGGCTAGTCCTCCACGATGATTTTATGTAGCTCGTTACCACGAGAAGAATGTTGGTTAGTAGGACATTTGCTGACCCCCAATGATCCTGGGCATCAAACAACTCCAGTGGGCCATCCGCGGATCACGTGGTGTAGGAGGATCAACCTCAGTCAACTAATACTGGAACAGTGGCACTCGTTCCAGGAAAAAGGTCACTAGTACTAATCCGAAGCCAAATTGCTTCAGATTTCCTGCCTTTTCCTTAGACAATTGGTGCTTGATATTCATCTTCATGGCCTTTGCCAAGTTGAATATCGTGAGAGTTGCAATCTATAGCGTAAAGGAACTTTGACTTATTAGTCTAATGTTCCGCCTGGGAACCCGCCACTCTGTTGATGGTCAACAGAATCACCCTCAGTGTTAAATCTCGTACACTAGAAATCTCAATCTTCTTGCTTTTGGATTTCAAGGCCTTAGGACAATGCGCGGCAAGCAGCGAATATATGCTTGCCCCGATTGGACGTGATCCATACAAATTCGCTAGCTCAACTCTGCGAGAGAGCCCAGTGATGAAGTAAATGTTTGAAGTTGTCATCTCCAGCTCCTGGTCCCCAATGACAAAAATCTCACGATTGATGTCCCAAAGGCTTATCAAATACCAAAGCAATTCGGGATGGGCCATCATCCCTGGTGTAAGGAAAAATTTGAGGAGCTTGCAAGCCCTCAAAGCCTCCAGGGAATTTGGATCATTCATTGCTTGGGTGTCCACATCTTCATGTTAGCTTTCCTTCCAAACCACCATTTTTTGCATTTTCTCTCCTTCAATAGCCATTTATTTGAGTCAATCTTCAATTTTGGTACATAAAAATCAAATTTAATGGTCAGTTATTGAGAAAATTTGCTTTTGACCTATCCATGGTGCCGACGCACCTGTTTTAGAAATAGTCACACTAGTCGGGCGAACGGTCGTGAAAATGACCCTCGACCGGTGTGATCCCGTACCTAGAAATCGCGCCAACCGAGGGCGAAAATTTTCTCAAAAACCTTCGTAAAAATTCAAAAAAGGGTTAAAAGCATAAATGAATAGCATAAAAATGGAGCTCAGGGCTTTGACTGTTACCTGGAATTGACAGCTCATCGATTGGCCTCCTGGATCTCCCGCAATTCGCTCCTGAAAAACTAGGGCAAAAAAGGGTAAAAGTCTTCACCGCAAAGGTAAATGGTAAAAATATATTTGCTTTTCTCCTATTTATTCATTTTTTCATGAAAATATCTTGATTTGTAAATATTTTTTCACCTATTTTGCCTCAATGACTCAATAATACACTTTGCCTTGCTTGTGCAGTGACAGATGATGGATGTTCGACAATGGCAATGAGTCATGTTTCAATGCTTTTCTCAACTCATTAAAATCATATGAAAAGATCTCCGAGTATTTTTCCCTTTTTGACTCATTAAAGAGAATAAAAATGGGGAGGCCACTTTCAACGCTTTTCTGACCCCTTAAAAATGAGATAGCTGAGCCCTTGTCATTTTGAACTCGTTAACACATGTGAAACGTCGTGCGCCCAGTATAAGTTTACCCCCTTTCGGGCTGGGAGGCACTATTTTCGAAAAAGGTACTCCTTGATTAAAATGGTCAAGCGGTTCTCTCAAGTATTGTTTTCTACCTTTTCGGGCTCGAGAGACACAAATGTATGAAAAGGGACCATGTGGAGTTTTCTTTTACCTGTCTTTTTCAAACTCTCTAAACATGAAAAAAATACCGAGTTACACCTTTGTGGGACTCATTAAGCTATTAAACGACATCGGATTCGTCACCATGACTAACACGAGCTTCTCCTTCCTAGGGCTCACGAAACTTACTAGGTTGGATTCATCCGAAGGATGAACTTACAGTGTAAGCATATGCTATCCCCTTCAAGCTTGCGATCAAAAAATAATTGGGGTACTCGCCAGCAATGGTGGGGGAAAATTTGGAAATCTATCAAGTCCTGTTGGTATCTCACTCTTGAACATGACACTCTTTTCTTCATGTCCGGTTAGGACATCCTCCTTTACATCGTTGACCTTCTTGGGTTTGGGCTATTCATTTTTTCCTTCCATCTGATCTCTGCTATGTCACCATGACCACCAATCCCATGGATCCAAAAGCTGCCAAACTTCCAGTTGCGTCATCGATATGTTCAAGAGTTGTCCTTCTGGAGTTACACTTACCTCTGATTCTTTGTATCATCCAAAATCACTTTTGCATCTT
Organism: Pinus taeda; assembly: GCA_000404065.3. Lineage (NCBI taxonomy): Eukaryota > Viridiplantae > Streptophyta > Pinopsida > Pinales > Pinaceae > Pinus > Pinus taeda. Next base: position 9,970 of record APFE030440304.1, on the reverse strand, counting down.
CTCGTCTTGCGTCAATGATGTGGGATTCATTATGGCCCTCCTTTGACACGGTCACTTTCTATCGACACCAACTCATTATCTGGGAAGTTGATCGATAGACTCCCTTCCAGTACCTTAGAGCTTGCGTGCCTTAATGGCAAGTTCTTCACACTCGATGACAAGTTCACATCATTGACTTTCGATCGGGTGATTTCGCGGATGTTCGACTTTAGTTCCTGTATTCACATTTCGTGAATTGTACTGATAGTACCTTGAGGGCCATTGTCATTATTGGTGGTTTCTCTCGCACTTGTTAATGGCTCACATCATTGAGTGGTAATCAAGCAACTTTCTAGCATGTTCGACGTCAACACATCTATTTGCATGCTAGGATTTGTACTTTGGTCGGGTTGTGTCGGAGCACAAGACCCTGGACTCAAATTACAAAAAAGTCCAGGTTGCGAAATGGTGTGACATGGTTATGATGATATGCATGTCTCTTTCAGATGGCTGGCTATGACCAGACAATGAGTTATTGTATGTGATCCTTCTCATTATTGGATGGTTGCGACCATACCTTGGTTTCATTATGATCCTCTTTGATGGATGGTTGCGCCCATACCTGGATCCATTTACATGATCATTATCTTGATGGTTCCGTCCACCATGATTCATGTATCTTTTGACAGAGATCTCAGTTTGTGTATATGTATCTATACTTGCTTGCAGGTTTTTTGCTGGAAGACCAATTCCCCACATCGATTTATAAAGCATTTCATCCCTCACTCTAGTTCAGCCTTCACGCTTTAGGGGGCATCTGTTACACATCATTTTTTCACTATACCTATACTCCCTATTCCTTGATCCTAGAGGATCTCTAGAGTGAACCCCGCATGCTTTGTCATCGTGGAGAAACTCCCATTATGTCCCTCTTCATGAGCAAATCACTTCCCTTTTGCACCATTTCCCCTAATAATCTTTTGTTTTGCCCAATTTACAAGACTAGTGCTAATCGCCTTTGTATCCCCCATGCCGATGTGCAGATATTAGCACTATTCCCTGCGCCGATCGGTGCGACTAAACTATGTTCCAGTCACGTCGGTCCTGTTATGGAAATTTTTTTAAATTAGAGCTGAAGCTTCCATCTCTAGAAGCTTTGTAATGGAAGTCTGGCAAATGGTTTGGCCGGATGGGGTCGAGGATGATAGTTTGGGCTCCTTTCCCCTATAATGATGGAACTACCTCAGGATATAAGTCCTTCTCCCATAAGAAGAGGATCCATCTCCCATCCATATTTCCTATATAAATCTCTCTTCTTCCCAAGCACAAACTAGTCGCAGTGATATAGTTAGAGTGTTGGCTAAGTGTGAGTATGTTATTAGACAAGCAAGCTATTTCTAGTTATAGCCATCTAGTTGTGTGAGGGAGAAGTGTGTTTGGTTTGGAGTGAAGCCTAAAGGGAAGAGTCTTTAAACTATTATTGTTTGAAGCCATCATGAAGTGTTAGTAGAAGTGTGTGGGAACCTGGTCTTGTCAGAGGAAGACTGTGACGTCAAGATGAATGGTTGTAATCTCTCTTTGATATTGATTTCCTACATGTTTTGTAATATTACATATTCATGTCTTGATGCTTCTTGACTCATTAAGTAGGTTGAATTGCAATTTGTCTATTATTATGTTTGTATGATGTTGTTGTTTACTTGTTTCAAGAGCTTGAAGAAGGAAGCGAGAGATTGCTGGAGCAAGCAAGCGAGGACATCATCAAGCAGGATAAGTGACCAAGAGGTAGGCCCTCTTGATTTATTCTAACCTAAGGAAATCTTCCATAGAATGTAAGTATTGTGGCTAGACCCATTATCGAGCTAGAGGAATTCGTTTGCATCTGCACTTATAATTTTACTTCACCACACTTATTGGCCTCTAGTTCCCACTAAAATTCCAAGCGATTTCCCCAAATTTGAATGAAAACCTATAGAGGACCATCAGGCCCATGTGATGACATATCACTTATGGTGTTCTTCGAATTCCTACGTTAGCAATTTCATTCTTCTCGACCTCTTTTAGCGAACCTTGACAGGTGCTGCCACAAAGTGGTACATCAAGTTACCTCAAGGTACCTATGAAGACTTCAACTCTTTGGCTATGGCCTTCCTCACCCACTTCCAATTACCAGTTCGTTATGAAACTGATACTCACTTTCTTACATATTTGAAGCAGGATACTACTACCCATATCTCTGATCACATCCATGAATGGAGACGTCAACATCACCTCATCAAATTTGAAATCCCGGATGAGTTGTTGACTGAATGGTTTATCAAGTCATTCTTAAACAAAATTGTTGTAGATATAGAAATAGGTGGTTTTGTTATCGAGGATATGACTATTGCACGTGCCCAATATTTGGATTTGGTTTATTCCCAATCTGGCATGCTATATGAAATGTTGAATGATGCTCCAAGACCATCTTCAGACCCAGCTTCTTCGAAGTCTCCCGATGTGCCACATGTTGATGGTGTCATTGGATCAGTATCTCAAACTTCCACTAAATCTTCTTCAAAGAAAAAATATATTTCGAATATTAGTTCCAGTCATCCTACGAAAAACCCATCGAATCCTAGTAAAACCTCCGAGGTCAAGGGCATCTAGTCTACCACGATGGATAAATCCTCGAAAGGTAAGAAGAAGGGAAAGGGGAAAGAAAAATCCGATACCCCAAAATAGGATCCTCCTAAGTCATCTATTGATGATGCCTCCAAATGAAAGCTAAAATATCCTTGCCTCATTTTTTAGGAAGATCATTATACAAAGGATTTTCCCTGACGTGCCGAAATTAGTCATTTATTGAAAGGGAACCTGGTTATATTGAAAGAGACATTCCCATCTTAGTAGACTGACTTGGTAGACCAACCACAATCCTCTGCCTCATCAGGTTCTGAGGTTTACATGATGATGGGTTCGTTGCCTATCTCTGTAGCCACTCGATCGAAAGCTTATTAAACCCCTCACAAGCAGATGGTGGAAAAAGAAGCCACAGATATACCTTCTACTTCCACTCCACCCAGTTATGGTCCTCTCCATATCGAGAGACCTAATAATGAATCAGTTATCAGACCGCCTCCCAAAGGTGTGCTTCGGAATTCATCGTATAACCCGAATGCTAGAGCTACTCAACATTACAATATTGTCGAAGATTTAGGTCAAGTGCCTTCGACGATGTCCGCTTTGGAAATTCTTCAAAATTGTTTAATGCAGCCGAAATCATTATTGTGTGATATTGGAGGCATTGATCCTGTTGATTTGAGCTTGATTACTTTCGATATTGAAAACCATGTACCTCGTCTTCCTCATCAGATTTCCTTTTTTATTCAAGTCATTATAAAAGGAAAGATGATCGATTGTACTATCATTGATAAAGGTACCTGCATCATTTATATTTCATGTTGGAAAGCTATTGGCTCTCCACCTCTCAACCAGTCCACAAACACTTTGGAGGCCTTTGATGGCAGAGGCTCCCGTCCTTATGGTATTCTCACAAGTTTTCCTATCACTTTGGAAGGGAAGACTGTTGAGTTAGAAGTGGAAGTTGTAGATGCAAATCTGAATTACAACCTTCTACTTGGGTGAAGTTGGACCCATTCCATGTTTTGTGTGGTTTCCTCTTTGTTCCAAGTGCTCCATTTTCCTCGCGAACAAAAAATTGTCACAGTCGATCAATTGTCTTTTTTCTCTTCCGGTGCCGCAAATGGAAATGTCCTATATGTGGGAAATATTGATATTCCATATGAGAGCATAGGGGTAGGTCTTTTCAAATATTATGCTTTAATGGGAACTTTTTCTCTCCCACCTTCGCATGTTGCCTCGATCAACATGATCTCTATCTCTACGAAATTATGGATCATCCCTTCTCCATATTAGGCTAATTCATTTGGTGACACTAGGCTACTAAGTCCATTAAAACAAGCTCATCATGAAATTGTTTTAGCTTTAGTAGCTACCTCGGAAAACCATGTTGTTCTCAGTATGTACCTCGATACCTATTCGCAATCTCCTTGGATTGGTTCTCAGGATTCTCCGGATCCCTTGAACGAGATATTCCCCACCGATGAGAGTATTATTGAGGCTATGTCTCTTGACGAAACTCCTTGGAATGATGCCCATCATCATTCCTCATTTCTTCCAATTCTAAGTGAGATTCCTTCATCTCTTTTGTTTCTCATAACCTGACGCACCCATTGGAAATACTTATTCTGGTGCTAGAGGGGTTGCCTAGTAACAACAAAGACAATACCAAAGCAAATTTCCTTAGAAAGTTGATGCCATGAAGGCTTACCCTCAAATTTTCATTCGATGATGTCCTTGTTGTGTTGCTTCGGCTCTCGTTCTTCTAATCACTTATACCTGAAAACAACATACGGAGCACAACCACGAACATAATAGAGTACGACAAAAACAATCTACTTAAAGAGTCAAGGAGCTTCAAGCTATCAATACACAATCCAACATAAGATATAGGAAATAAGTTGTTGATTTGTATTAATGTAAATTCAAGTAGAACTTACAACCAAGCCTTGACATCATAAGCCTCCTTGAAGGGTCCTGTCAGCATTTCTCCACAAGCATTCACTCATAGACTATCTCCTGGACGACAAATAACTCTATCTCGTACCCAAAAGGCTAATGCTAGAACACTCTTACAATCAATATAACTCCACTCAAAACCATCCCAAGCTAAGTTATATGAGAGGCTACTTCCACACTCTAGCAAAACTATCTACTTTTACTATTGAATTCTTGAAATCTAAAGCTAGCTGATCTCAGTCATGGAGGAAGTATTTATATGAGGAGGAGCTTCAATAAGGGATAGGAGAAAGAGCTTATCCCTTTGAGAGGTTTCACAATAGGTGGAAAAACTATCCCAAAGGAGAGAGGCGAGCTCATCTGATCCAACAACCAACCCTAGGACCACCCATGAAGTTGTTACACTTCGAAGCTTCGATGAGTTGTTTAAAAAACTTGCCAAAAGTAGCTCGTTGCAAGTGAAACACAGAGACAAAGCGAAGACTTCACTAGGGCTAGTGCAATATTGGCCATCTTTGCAGATGGAACAACTGTTGTCCCACGACGACCCAAAAAACATATGTAAAAAGGGTCTGCTCCAAGAGTACTGAACTGAGGTATTCTTCTTGAAATGACAAGGAAGACATTGACATATAATTTGCAACATGAAACAAGGTAGATGTCAATAACACAGACCAGCAGTGTCCAGAATCAGGGGATGTAGGGTTGGTGACAAATTACTGTGTAATAGATGCCCCCTAAAGCATGAAGGCCGAGAGAGCGGGAGGGGTGAAATGCTTTACGAATCCATAACTGAAACAGAACATCATCACGGACAACCTACAAATGCAAGTACAACTGATATCTTTGATACATGAGTACATAGTGAAAGGAAATACATGTGCATAAGGCATGGGCGCAACCATCCATAGGATAAACATAAATGACCTGTGGTATGGACACAACCATCCAATAAAAAAGGACCATATAGAAGACTCAGGTATGGTCACAACCATCCAATTAAAAGAGTCATGTATACAATCATGAATCAATCCGCGCAACCTAGACTTGTGTAATCAGAGTCCAGGGTCTTGAATCCCAACCCGATCATGTTACAAATTCTAGTATGCGAATAGATGTGTTGAATTCAAGCATACTAGAAAATCGCTTGATTATTGGTCAATGATGTAAACCGTTAACAAGCATGTGAGAGACCACCAGTAATGTCAATGGCTATCAAGGTACTGCTAGTACAATCCATGAAGTGTGAAGAATGATCTGAAGTCGAACACCCATGAAATCATCTGATCAAAGGCCAATGATGAAAGCCTATTGTCAAATGCGAAGAACTTTCCATTAAGGCATGAAAGCTCCAAGGTACCAAAAGGATTCTCTAGATCAACTTCCTAGATAATGAGCTGAATTCCACAGGAAGCGATCTGTCGAAGGAGGGCCATAATGTTTCCCAAATCATCGACGTGAGACAAAGGAACAAGATGAATGTGGATGAGATAGAGATTCCGAGGAAGGTGTGTAAGGATAAAAACTACAGAAGGATTAAGCTCTTGAACATATCGACAACACGACTCTGGAGTTTCGCAGAATTTTGGTACCAAGGGATCAAAGGTCATGATGATGCAGCAATGATGAAATGGAATGAGGAAAAATGGATAACCCAAAACCTAAAAGGCCAATGATAAAGTGAGGATATCCTAACCCGACACGAAGCAGAAAGAGTGTCGATGTTCAAGAGTGACAAGCTACCATAACAATTAATACAACCGACAAAATACTTCCAAATTTTCCCCCACCATTTCTGGCAAGTACCCCAATTACTTTTGAAACACAAGCTTGAAGGGAATAGCATATGCTTGTAATGTAAGTTTGTCCTTCAAACAAATCCAACCCAGTAAATTTTAACGAGCCCTAGGAAGGAGAAGCTCGATCTCCTCATGATGACAAGTCCATTGTCGTCAGGGTTTAACGAGTCTGACATAGGTAAAACTCGAAGTCTTTTTCATATTTAGAGAGTTTGAAAAAGACACGGAAAAGAAAACTCCAAAGGCCTCTTTTCATAAATTTGTCCCTCGAATCCGAAAAGGTAGAAAACAATAGCCAAGGGAACTTGTTGACCATGATAGATTAACGTATACCTTTTTCGTAAGTAATCTATCCCAATCCGTAAAAGGGGTAAACTTATATTGGGTAGGTGACGCTTTGCAGCCTTTAACGAGTTCAAAGCGACAAGAGCTCGACAATCTTTTCATGTTTCGAGAGTCAGAAAAGAGCTTAAAGATGTCTCCAAAACAGACATTTCGTGTTTTTATTGAGTCCGAAAAAGTATAAAATACAACTCGTAAATCATCATCACCAGAGTATTAGGAACCTGTCGCTGCACAAAAGCAAGTGTAAGATCTATTTTTGACGTAAATACACATAAAATATTAAAAAATAGACCTAAAACCCTAATTTGACAAAAAGATCTTATAAAAAGGGCAATTGGTAAAAAACAATTTACTTTTTTACTTTTACCTTGGAGTGGAAAAAATTTACCCTTGTGCACTTACGATTTTGGAGATCGATTAGAGGAGATTCAGAAGCTCGTTTACGAATCCGTCCAACCCAGGTAGGCACCACACCTTTTTCCTACATTTTTTGAGAGAATGTATCTCGTTTTTGAAGTTTTTTGCCTTAATTTAGAGGAGGTTTGCGGATGGGAGTGTTTGCAGTGGTCAGCGCAGGACCACGAAGATCCAGATTTTCCAATGGAGGGAAAATGAGCTCTTCGCGACTGTACACCAAATGGTCATGAAGAGCCTTAATTGTCTGAACCGTGGATTCTGACTTGGCACACCTATTTGAAAAACAGGCGCGATGAGCAACGAGAATGAAAATTCCTCAAACTTTAAGCAATTTCATGAGATTTTAAACACAATTTTGGCATTTATCATTAAATATTTGTGTGTTTGCAAGGAGAAAATCATGGTGATTGAATGGAAAGAGTGGGAACATACCAACGATGATGTGTTGGCCATGGGGGAATCCAAATTGTTTAGATGTGCTCAGGAATTGTGGGCTCCTAAAATTCTTCATGGTGTCGTGCCTAAGAGCACAACCTGATATACTGCAATGCTTGGTCACAGCATGGGATCCAAATGAAGGGAGATTTAGAATTTGAGGGTAGGAATTAGAAATCAATGCCACTGACATCTATTTCCTGACAGAGTTATCACAGAGGGGATAAAGGCCCCGAATGACAAGTACTTGGATCACAGGAAAGACGATGGACATGCTCATCAGAAGGATGTGTCCAGAGGCCAAAAAATCAAACAAGGGAGGGAAACTAAAGATCGCAACAATAGCTGACTTGTCACTGAGAGTCCTCCTTTCCACCATCACTAGAGCAGCTGGTTCGCAGGCCCCACATGAGACCACCAAGACTCAACTCCGGTTGGCCACCAACTGCCTAAACCCTACTATATTCAACTGGGTAGAGGTGGAATCAAAAAGCCTCAAAAAGCAACTAACAAAATGGCTCAATCCTCCTACTATTCATCCTGTAACGGCTCCCCATCTTTCATAGACAGGAGGTGGTCATGGCTAGGCCACCACCACGGGAGCCACGGATCACTCGCTGGGCTATTTTGATGGTTCGAGGAGGCAGCGATCAATAGATGTGGTGGAGACTAGAGTTCTTCATGTGGCTAGAATGCCAACTCATTGTTGCAGAGGACTGGCCATATTCTGGGATGAACTTCAGAGGTGATCTAGACCTAGTACTCCCTCCTGGGGAACACTGAGATGATAGAGGTAACAAACTCATGTTTTGATTTTTAAATATTTTTATAGTTTTTTATTATTTTTTATATATATGTCCTGATTATTATGTCTCAATCTTGTAGATGTCAAACCGGAAATATCTATAGGTTTGTCTCCCATTGATTGAAGAGTCGAGAGGGAGTTCAAGCTACCTCCTCCTGGCAGAGAGTAGAGGATGAGATTGCACATGACCTAGAGGGCTTGACAAAGGGGATCCCGGATTACCAGGATTTGAGGATGTCCCTCGACAGTACCAGCGACACATAATAGGGGTGTCGAATAGGATCCACCAACTGCTTAGACGTGTTGTCTAGGCAGTGGTGTGCTATAGAGAGCAACATGCAGATTAGACCCCTAGGTTTATTTTTTGCAATTTTGAGAGACATGTTGTCTCATGATGTAACCTGAACACATATTTTTTGAGAAGTACGATGTGCAACACCTGATATATATACATACCTATGTTATTTTTTATCAACTTATTATGTCCTAATGTTTAGTTTTACAAATGTCGCAAATGTCTATCTAACACATGATTTTCCAATGCATCTGTTAAGTATTTAGTCTTCTAGGAATATGTTGATGTGTAATGAAATCAAAATTCCTTTCCAATAAACAAACAGGTAAATACAGCCTTAAAATCTAAGGGTTTCTGACAAAATAACACCTGTCGAGTTGGAGAACAACAAGCTATGAATCTAGATTTACGATCAAAGCATGAATATTGAGGGCAACAAATCTATGAACAAAGCATGAATTCGTAGAAGGGTCGTCGCTTTCGTTCTTTCGCTTCAGCTGGTCACAATCCTCGCAATCTTCGTGAACAGACACCTGCACATGCAAAGAACAAGACAAATACAAGCATAAAATCCAAGAAATGCAACTATGTATCAATCAGAAAGGATACAACTCAAACATCCTAATAAAGACACATGAGTGGAACCATAATGATACTCGTCTATTATTATTGATAAAAAAAAGAGAATACAACCAAGTTCTGACGTCAAATCCTCCTTTGGCTGGGTGAATTAGCAACACATGCCTTGCAAACCTTGTAGGGGATGGGGAACAAGCCTCTCTCTTCTTGAGCACTTGGACATGGATCTCCTCCTTAAAGATTTAGCCTCATAGGGATGAACAAGGCCTCTTGCAAGATGAGCTTAGCAATTCTCAGACTTTGCGACTTAGATTTGGGAGCTTGAAAAGTAGAATTACTAACTAGCTTGTCAAAGGCAAAGGGACAAGCTTATATAGAGGTAGGAGGAGTGGATAAGACCATCCACTTGATTCATGGGATTGTCCTTATCATTAGGAAGCTTCCATGAGAGGTGGAGAACTACTTCCCTCCTTTGGGATATATGAAGCCCAACTGAACCAACTCAAACTGGAATCAGTTCATGGATAGGGTGGAAGGAACCTTCGGAAGTTTGTTTGTTAAAAACTTTACCCAACTGGGTTGGCGCTAGTGCGACTCTGAGACAGAGCGCCAGTTGGCGCACCCTCTTTGGAGGATTTCTCCCATTGGCGCGAGTGGTACACTGTGGAATAGCGCCAATGGAGAAAGGGCTATATTTTTGGGTATTTTGCAGAAGGTGTCTTCAGGGCATATGGA
>APFE030440303.1:39145-129963 GCA_000404065.3 Pinus taeda | reverse complement strand
TGACCCCTTAGACTCCTATATATAGAAAGGAGGTATTTTCATTTGATCATCGAAGAATTGTTCATTTATGTAATGTAAAGGAGGTTGCCCCCTCGAAGAGGCTGAATTCTAAGGCGTTGATCTATCTTTTCTATCTTTTTTGAGCTGGTTTCATAACAAGAACTAAGATGCGGCTTGGAGAAGCATTGCCATCTCACTTCAGAACACAATTCATTCCTTTTACATTTTTCTACTATTTCCCGTTGCTGAAACACCAATTTCCAGTGCTTAAAACGCCAATCTTGTCCATTTTTCCTAAAAATCACTAATTCTCCCATTTCTGTTCCCGAGAATGAACTATTACTCTTCATTAAGCGAACCAGCCATTCATCTTGATAATTATGGTCCTTCACTATTATTTGCTGTGAATGATGAAATCCTTGTGTGTAAAAACCCTTATACTTTATAGACCCTTTTTTTATATATCATCAACCTATTAATGACGAGATAATACTTTTTGGTGCAACAACCAAAGGTAAATATAAAGGTATGCGTGTTTAGGTGTGAATATTAAATCATAGTTAATGAGAAGATACTGATATGACTGCCGAAATCGTCGTACCATCAACCATATCATTTAAACCGCAGTTGGGGGGGTTATCGAAATATCGTAATCATTAAATGACACGCCAATCACTGCCATTTTTATTTTCTCGCGGTAGTATCTAGTCACCCAGTCTGTACCTTATCATGACTTTAGCTGTAATGTTCTACTCTGTTTCGACCTCGGCAACTAGGCTCTGCACTTTGTATCTTGTTTGAACCAATAAATATGGGAGGAAATGCTGTTAGAAATGAACCTGGCTCAACGGCATTACTGGAACTCTACCAGGAGGCATATCAAATGTTTTAGAGACTGGATGGGTGGATTACTTCAGAAGACTTCCGTATTTCGATTCACAACAGGTTCTGGAATTTGCATGTAATCTGAGGGAAGGATACTCCATTGTCCAAGGAGTGCGAATTCCAGCAACAAAAGAGGATATAACACAAGTTTCGGGACTACCAACCAATGGTACTCACTGGTTCAGCAGGAAACACCTCATTCTCAATGCACAACAAGATTTTCTGTTACCAGGGGAGCATGTTGAACCCAAAGGCAGGGGCGTTGCACTTCGATCACTACCACCACCATGGCCAAAGGTTGCAAAAATTTTTAAGCACTATTTTACCTGTGAGGGTCGCTATTAGGTAGTCTACCAACACGACTTTGTGATTTTAAATCATTTGAGGCATGGTCGTTTAATAAATATGCCCTATTATCTGCTTGGATGTCTAAAAAATATGGCACATTATACTGTGAAAGCAAGGCACCAACTCCTTTCCCTTACACACCATCGTTTGGCCCAGCTCTTAATAAATAGAGGTTTTTCCCTGCACAATCCACCTCCCATCAATAATCCTCCTCAGAAAGTCCAAGAAAATTCCCAGCAATCTGAGGAAAACTCCCAGCAAGCTGCTGAAAATCAGCAACCGGCAGCGGAAACTCCCCAATTAAGCACTGAAAATTTGCAGCAGACCCCAACCCTTAACGAAGCTGAACCATCCACTCCCATGGTCCATATCCCTACCAATGATTTGGATGACAAAACCCCCATCATTACGCTTAAGAGGAAGAAGCAACAGGAAGCTGCAACCCCACTAAAAAGAAAACCCAGGGCCTCAGTTTCTCATAATCTCCCTATCTTAAGGAAAAGTGCCCGAAAGAGAAAAGCTACTGTTTTTCCTGCTTCCTTACCACGGCAACGAACAAGGTCGTATGTAGTAACTGAGGACATTATCCCAAATTCCCCACCCATCACTTTAAAATCTCGTATTCCGCCCAACCCTGAACCTTCACTTTCCTCACCGTCGCGTGTCGAAATTCAGAGCGTTCACGATTTTGTGACATCATTTTTCTCAAAAGAGGCAGCTGCTCCACAAGAACCAGCTGCCGATACATCTAAAAGTAGACATCCAAGATGATATAGGGTATGTGGCTGATACACAAGAACCAACCACTGACCCAACAAGTGATACACAAGAACCACCTATTGGGAAACAAAAGGAAAACGACCTAGATATGGCTGATACACAAGAACCAGCCACTGACCCAACAGGTGATACACAAGAACCACCTGTTGTGGACGCAAATGATGAAGTTAATACCGAGCAGCAATTCTCTCCTCCAATGGAACCTGCAACTACAGAAGCCTCGGTTACTTTAGCCTCCTTGCAGGAAGAAAACGAGTTTTTGAAATCTGAAATCAAGGCTTATCAGAAAGAATTAAAAATGGCTAGGGAAGCCTATGAAAAGGAACTTAATCTGTACATGTTAGCTCAGGTAGCATCGGCAGCCGAAAAGAGTGTAGGAAAGGATCAATACAGTGAATACATGTGCAGCAAATGTGGCGATCTCTATACTCGAGCAGGTTATAAGATAGTTGAAGTTCCGTTGTTTGGAGCTAGTCCAGTACTTCCTCCTATTATAGTAAAAAAGGAATACCCTGCTGTTACACAAGAACCAGTAGGCTCTTCAAGAATTTTAGAGAAAGGAACAAAACCACCCCGACCTACCCAAGTTGTTACAGAACAGAAACCAGTAGCAAAGTCGTTTACAACTAAGGATACATAGACTGAACCTCCCTGTGTCAGCAATGCTTACTCACAGACTCCCAGTTTTCAAAAACTAAGTAGCACATGGAAGACAAAATATGAGCTCTCACAAGGAAAGGCATTTCAGCAACAGAAGTCATTATGGCTCAATCATGCATACAAAAATTGGGAAGTGCTTGAACAGTCTCGTGCACAATATAAGGAGAATAAGAAATTAAAAACCAGACTGTCCCTCATCTTTGACTTGGTCCAGCGGTTACTTGCTATAAGGAAACCCTATTTTAATTATTCTGTATTGTTGAGAGAACGCTTAGCATTCCTCCAAATAAAAGCAATCAAGGATGGAAGACCCCACCATGTATCTACACCGCAACAATTTATTGAGACCTTCGCAGAAGCACCAAATAGTAACCAAAACTTGCTGTGTGAACTCTATCTTCACAATGAGGTTATGCCTGAAGATATAAAGCTTAATATACTTCCTCTGGTTGGCGATATCCAAATAAGAGCCTTTATTTCCTTTTTGGCCAATCAGCTTACTTGGCAGAATGCTTTTATGTCAGCAGCACATAATGAGGAGAATTGTCTCCTCTGGATCCGTGCCGAGCCACAACATGTAGCTGTCTTCATTGCAGAACATCAACGAATTCTACGAGAGCCAGGGATGACTGACCATATCAGGAAACTACAGGCAACAGTCTTGGAGGACTGCCAGTATTATGTGAAAACTAAAGGAGCTCTGGTTATAAAAGCCAATAATCTGTTCTGGGAACACTGTCCTAAAGAGAGACGGGAATATCATCCTTATAATCCTCTCAATCTTCAGGTGGAAATCTCATGCATACCTAATTATGTTAAATGCATTAGACAGTGTGCTGAACGATGGATTGGTTACGACTTTCATTTCCCTCTCTTATGGCTACCTGGACAACAATATAAGGCTCAATATAAAGTAACCAAAAAGGAGGAGCTGGTAGCATGGCAGAAACTTCAGAATGTCTATGGGTTTAGAGACATGGTTGACATCACCTTCCATACTTACTGCATAAGCAATTTGCATTGTTCATCTTAGTATTCCGACTCAGATTCAGACTAGACGTTGCATGCGGACATGCAACCTTTTCAGTTGGGGGGGATGTTAGAACCCCATATTGTCTATTTTTGACCCTATATTTTGTCATAATATTACCCTTTTCAACTCATAGTTGAAAGCCTTTGTTAGTATGTTGACCCAATCATTCTAAAGGTATACAGTAACTCTTCTCATTGCTATATGTTTAATTATTCAACAAATAATCATGCTATCTTTATAATTGATCCTTGAAGTTGACTAAGTTGCTGAACAATTGTTGAAACTGCCTAAAGCTGGCAGGACTATATTTTGCAGTTGCTGAAACAGCGAAAACAGCACGAACCTCGAAGCTGAAACAAAGGAAACAACACGAACCTCGAAGCTGAAACAATAAGGACAACATATGAATCTCAAGGAGATAGTTGAGATTTGCGCACCAGAATTGTGACAACAAAGGAATCCGATCGATCTAAATAAACTGTTACGTTGGTCGTAACATTCATAATCTACATTACTGTAACAACATTGTGTTAACGGGAACTGATTTCCCTATTTTTGTACAAAGGGATGAACTAGAATTTTTACTGAAAATCTTTTGTAATAGATGTCTCCTCTATAAAGAGGAGACATCTACATTAGAGGGAGGGAGAGGGGATGAACAAGCTGTAACACAGGGATTGTAGCGAAAGGACAAGATTGAATCTTTCTTGAAATATGGTATATTGACAGATGAATAAAATTATGTTCTGAGTATTTTAACTTAGTTTCTGTGTCCTGGGGAATCTTGTGAGAAGGACAGGGCCCGCCTTCATCATAAGATTCACCCATCTTCTTTCCATTGTGTGTTGTGTGTGAATTCAGTTTATACCTCATTTACGAGCATCGCTTCTGATGGTAATTTACTTTTGCGAAGACTCTGTTTTTATTTTCGATTGATGCTGTACATGAGTGCCTCACTGGTGGTTAGGATTTATAGAGTGTATTGGTGAACTGGATAAACAGGGGCAGGTGCTGAATGTTCCTACTCTGGGGGATAGGGTCCTGATCCTTTGTTACGGGACAACCATTGTTTCCTTTTTGTAGATTTATTTTCTTTAATCAATTATATGTTCTTATTCAATTCCTGCAATAGATTATAACTGGTGTAACACAGAGTAGAGATTTAACAAAGTATGAATTGTTTATACTACAACTTTTTAATGCTATTAAAATTAAGTACATACAGTACGTAGCCACCTTTGAAATAATCAGACTTTCCCGAGTTGACAATTTATGTGGCACTCCACTGTTTAAATTAATAAGCAATTAAAGTGACCAACATTGATGATTACCTCCGAAAGCCATAGCTTAGAAAACCTGGCGAGGGGTCAGACTATGAATTGATGTGATTTGATTTTAGTTTTACTTTTCTGCAATTAGATCTCAGATTGCTCAAGTTGTTGATGATTACCTTCGAAAGCCATAACTTAGACTACCTGGCGAGGGGTCAGACTATGAATTGATGTGATTTGATTTTAGTTTACTTTTCTGCAATTAGATATCAGATTTCTCAAGTTGTTGATGACTACCTCCGAAAGCCATAACTTAGACTACCTGGCGAGGGGTCAGACTATGAATTGATGTGATTTGATTTTAGTTTTACTTTTCTACAATTAGATATCAGATTGCTCAAGTTGTTGATGATTACCTCTGAAAGCCATAGCTTAAACTACCTGGCGAGGGGTCAGACTATGAATTGATGTGATTTTATTTTAGTTTTACTAGATTGCAATTTTTCATTTGTTTGTGTGCAGTAGCTTAATTCATTTTTCTATTTAGACAGCAGCAGGGATAATGGTTTTATGATCCATAGTTCATTTCTTGTTTGACTTAAATAGCAACACATCTTCATTTTTGTTCTGGTATTAATTTCATCATTAGCATGTTCTAAGACCCTCTGAAGCGTTAAGATCTGGAAATCACTATAAAGGACAAAATGCGTTAAAATTTATATAAACCACAAAAACAAAATAAAAATAAAAAACGACAAAAGTAAGAAATAGGTTATCTTGCACATATAGTGCGCCACAGTTCGTCAGCTTACGAATCCCGGACTGATAATTAATGTAGAAATTTAGGACACACTAAATTGACCAAACACTACACAATGCATAGTCTAGCCTAGCCTGCTGAGGACTGAAACTACGTAATGCGCAATTTCAATCAACAGTGACATGCAACTAACAAACTGCATTGCACAGTTTCTGGGGCCAACAGGACACTGCCTCCAAGAATTGCGCAATGCAAGCCTGGAGGTTAGTGCTGGGCTAGGTTTGCGTAATTTCTGGAGGGAAGGCAGGGCCTTCGCTTTGGGAAATGTAGAGTGTTATCCAGGCAAGGCACAGTCCGAGCCAAGGCATCCTAGTCTGGCCCAAGGCAGCCCAGTCCGGCCGACGGACGACTGAAAACATGAGAACTTTGAATGCATGGTGAGATGAGTGCAAACAAGAGTGAATGATCATACATGAAAACAAGAAGTGCAGGATTCAAAAAATGGGAAAGCATGCATGTGTGTGAAGCGAGTCGCCGCAAC
The DNA here is from genome assembly GCA_000404065.3 of Pinus taeda. Classification (NCBI taxonomy): domain Eukaryota; kingdom Viridiplantae; phylum Streptophyta; class Pinopsida; order Pinales; family Pinaceae; genus Pinus; species Pinus taeda. The sequence goes on along the minus strand of APFE030440303.1, from coordinate 123,685 downwards.
GACGACCATTCGTGCAAAACATTGTCATGCATGTGACAACAATGAGATGCAAGCGAAAAATGAAACGGTGCTTCTACAAGCTAACATACATCAAAACAACAGCAAGTGCTCAATTAAATCAAGAAGACAACACTCACACAAAGCAAAACACAAAAACACCACGCAAGACATGAAAGGTGGGCTTACCCCATGATAATTGAGTTGAATGTGTCGACGACTCCTAGATTCAATGTGGTATGCCAGAACTGCAAGTTTGATGTGAGGAATGAGCTCTGCAACATCTGATTGATAAGTTTTGATAAAATCGAGGCTGTGACGTGCATGCCACAAATCTAGGAAAAGCAACACTTGGTGAGAGGTTTCTAAAATGATCCTTGCATGTAACCTTCATCTGCTAAAAGTAGATCCCTAAATCAAGGGATGCCTTTGCATGGTACCTTGGGAGAAGAAGTCCATGCATGAAAATCAGTTTTGCTCGGTCTCGGAGGGAACCGGTGAACCTGAAGGCACATGCATCGGTCTACTCATCTGAGGGGAAAAATGCACATTTCTAGGAGGGAGATGGGTTGGTTGCCCAAAGGGATTGCATAATTTCTCGGCAAAGTAGCTGACTGCTGCCCATAATTGCACAATTTCCAGGTTGAGCAACCCTAATGGGAGGAATTGCACAATTTTTCCAGTGAACAGTGACAGGTAGATTTGCGCAATTTTGGAGCCCAGTAGGCTGCCATATAGGATTGCGCAATTCCTAGAGGGGAGGTTTGTTTCCCTCCAGAATTGCGCAATTTCTAGAGGGAAGGCTGGTTGCCTTCTGAATTGCACAATTTCTTAAGGGAGATGTTCAGCCTGCAACTGGACCAAGTCCAGTGAAACAGTCTGTGAGGGGGATGTAACAATATTTGATGGACACACTGTCATTCTGTAAGAAAATCACCGAAGCTTGTGTACTTAACAAGGCAAGACAAGCTATTGTGAAAGGTTGGTAGGGAGGTTCCAAAATGAAGCTAAGGAAAATTTTTGGAGGATGGTTGTAGCTGCTACAACAGAATAATAAGACAAGAGGACACAGGATATAAGTGATCAACTAGGGCCAAAAGCTCTCCACTTGAGAGGAAAAGCCACAAGAATTCTTCTCTTCTTATAGAAATTCAATTGACGAATTCCAAAATCTATGACCCTTGACCAAGACCAAGTCAAATCTTTCCTCCTTGATGAGTGTTCCTTCTAGCAACTTCGACCTCCACAACTTCTACAATTTCGTCCCCACAATAGATTCTTCTACAACTTCGACCTCCAAGCAGATTCCTCTGCAATTTCAACCACCCAGCAAATTCTTCTGTAACTTTGACCTCCATCAATTGCTTCTGCAAAAACCCTAGGTGACACATGTGAGAGAATTATAGTGATTTTGTCCTTCTTTCTCCTTTGCTTGAGGTGAATACTTCTTCTTATTAACTCGGCTTGTAATGGGGACTTCCTTTGACCCAAAAACCAGCTCTCTTGGAGTGAATGTAATTCAACACTTGTTGTTACAGAAGGATGCCCTAATACACTTTGCACATGTGAGAAATATGGCCCAAAAACAATAAAAAAACTTGATCTGCTTTTCTTCTTCTTGTCCTTCTCTTCTTCGCACCTTTTTATCTTTCTTGATCGAACTTGTGTGTGGTGAGTAAGTCCTCCAAGTGAGGAATCTCCCTTATATATAGGTCTTTCTCTAGGTCAAATTGATAACTTTAGATCGACTCGTTCTTTGCACCATGATGAGGTATTGGACGATCTTTGAATCAAATGATTTTTATTTACAATATGTAACATGCCCAAAAAGGTCTTCCACACATGACAATGAATCAATTGACTTGTAGACTCAATGACAAGCCCTAGAAGCACTCAATGGGTACTTGACCTATAAATAAATTTCCCTTGAGCATGAAACCCATGCTTCTAGAATAACAACAATAAATTTAATTTTCTCTTTACATCAAATAAATAGAACCATGAATACATATGTCATTATGAACACTGAACCTAGTTACATATTTCAACACTCCCTCTTAACTAGGGAGGTATTCATAATCCATACAAGGTACTTGGACATTCTCAATCTGAAGAATTATCATAAGAAGAGTCAGATTGGTAAGCCATCTCGTAAGTTATCAGTTCAACTTATCTCTTTGCATCATACCAAGGTCTTGACTAACAACTCTAGCTCTCCACGAGATTGGAGCACAATGCTAGTGAGACCAATGATTGGCAGGCACCATAATCATTGCCTTTCAAGGCACATACCCCACCTAGGTGTTCACAGGGTATGTCCTTTTAGGATAATTCCTATCTTAGAATAAAGCATCCTCAAGGAATTTCCTCTTCGACTACTCTTATCTTGGATTCCCTACCTCATCCTCAAAGAGCATCAGAAACAGTCTCATATGCTTACCCAATCCTCCATTCTTTCTTCACAATATGAAGAAAAGAATGATGTGTCTATCTCTCCCTCTCAGGTAGGGGAGACATACCCATTCCTTTAAAAGGAATGTACCCAAGCTCCCTTTTGTCCAGGGACTTGTCTAATCTCCCTCTTAACCAGGGACTTGTTACTAGCAACAAATCTTATCTCTATGGGGGAGATCATGGTACTATCAGCTGCTTGTAGGGCTCCTCCTTTCGATGTCATGAACTACATCCTCTTTATGGATCCTTAATATTTCGTAGGTCATTGACCATCTATCACTTTCCTTTTCAAAACATATTAGTCATGTCATCCTTCTCTTCATTGGAAAGTGATCTTCTAGTCCACATCTGGCTTTTCTTCATACCGCTACCTCTTCCAATTCATGTTTCCTTTATGATCTTCCATTCAACCACATGAGTGCTAGTTGTAGGTGACGTCTACAACTCCATTTTTGTAGCCATGTATCAACCCATCCAAATATTGTTAAAAAAAAATGAACATCAAATAAAAGTTACCTTTTGTGATGGCCTTTCGTCATGACATTTTCTTGTTTGCAACATCAACATCCCACTCATTCATAAACACATCTCCAAGACTTTATATGTCAAGGGTCTCCTTCCTTTACAGACCTTATCAGGGAATTCATACCTTCTTTATGGAGATGTCACAATTAATTCTTCTAATTATCGAATTTTGATTTCTTATCTTTTCTTACGTGACCATAGTTGCATCTTTCACGATCTCTTATTTCTTTCATCACATATTTCTCCCCGAGAGCATCCATCCATGGTCCTTCATTTTTGTCCACGCCTTATATTCAATATGAGGACATATTATGTTGACTTCATCTTGTTAATATGTGAGCCATGCCTTCATGCATCTTTCCAAAGGAAGATATTCCTTTTATTTGATCATGCCTATAAGGTAGAGCATTTACCCATGTTGTCTACAACAATATAATGACATAACTTAATCTGTCAAATACATACATACCTATTTTCTCTTTTTGGTCATCTAGACTTCCTTTGGAAACTTCATTTCCTTGATTGAAAGTACTTCAATAATCTTGACACGTTGCACTCATTTGTCATCATACCATCATCCTTCTAAACAATGGATCTCACACAAGGTGGAATAATCAACGAGACTCTTGCTTCTTCCAAGAGAAGTGAACCTTCTAGTGAAGATTCCAATAAAGGATCTTAATTATCCTCATTCTGCAAATGCTCCTTCCTACTGATGATGTATGATGATTTCTTTTTACCATGCTAGATGACTTTCTCCCAACCATGTATGCTACCCATGCTTTTTAGTGAGGTTATCAAGAGCTACTTCCTTTCTATGATGACTGCTACATTCATGTAGACTTCTACTTTATCTATTCTTTCAAGCTTATGTCATGAGATCTTGCTTCAATTGTGTGCTTCCAATATGATGTCATCTCCTAATATGATGCGATCAAACGACCATCACTACTACTCCTGGCACTAGCAGCTAGGTCATCAGTGGTGATCCACTCCTATCATACTTAAATGATAGCTATTATTTATAAAATTGAAAAGAACTAAGTGAAGGAGATTATCTCAGTCATAGTAGATATCTTTCACTTCCTCCTTCTTTGATTTTCTATTTTCAAGTTCGGTGATATGGGATTCATTCTTTTCTTTTCTTTTCATATTGTCCTTCTTGAATTTAGGACAATCTCTCTTGAAATGCCCATATTCCTGACAACCATAGCATTGGATTTTCGACATATCAATCTTCTTCTTTTTGAGGACCAAACTTCCCAAACTTTCATTTTCTCTTAGCCATGGCAAGAAATGCTTGAACTTGCTCGTTTAATGCTGCATATCTTTTTGCCTTCAACCTGGTTTCTTCAATATTACACAATGACCAAAGTTCACTGAATGGGGTAGCTTCCTTCTTTCCATAGATTCTTGATACAAAGTTTCCCCATTCCTTTGGTAGTGCATTGAGCACAATTGTGGTCATCTATCTATTCGACATTATTTCCCCCAATTCTTGTAGTTGATCCTATATTTCTGACACCCCATAAGATATTGGGCTATTCCTTCTTCTTTTTATATCTTCATCTTATATGGATCGTTTCTCAAAGATATTACTTCTCTTGCAGTGGTTACTGAGAGTAATTCTGCCATTTTTTCATTGATGTCTTTTGATTTTTCTAGTTTTGCTACATAAGGGATGAGATAATCCTTGATTATTCTATAAGGATTCTTTGAGCCCTTATTTCCCCCTTCATATACTTCTCTAGAGCATGAGCTTATTCCTTTGGTGGTTCTATAATTAAACCCTTAACATGTCCAATGACTTCATTTTCTATGAGGATCAAATATTTCCTCTTCTTCCATGCAATATAATTTGATTACCCAACCAATTTGTTGCTTTCCTTGCAAAATGAAGTCATTTTGATAGATTCAAACATAGATATAAAGATGCTTACTTGGTAAGTGAAGATGATTCTTTCATGATATCTTCAACTTGATGCCTTTCTTGGTGATGTTCATGATAGAAGATATCTTCTTGATGAAGATGGATTTCTTCAAAAGTGATCCTTGACTCAAAGAGAGGGATATCACATTGATTCCTTGATGATGATGACAACACCTTTTCTTGCTTCTTCGGATGATAGTGTAGAATGTGGATCCTTTTATAAGGTGCTTCAAATGTAGAACCTTTCTTTAATTGAGTGGATGTCGGGCCCTTGAGGTCTTCTTTTCTTTGTGATGGATATTGTTTAATGTGTAAGCTTCCCATGAATGCTTCAATTGAAGAGCCATTCTTTGAATGAGCTACGGTTTTGAAGTCTTCTTTGATGCTCCTTAATTACTTTCTTCAAGATGATGAGAGGGTTGGTCCTTCTTAATAATTGATGCTCTCGATGTTTCCATGATTAGCTTCTTATGCTTCGGCCCTTGAGTATCCTTATTTAAGCTATCTTTACTTGATGTAGTCACCTTAGCTCTGATACCATGTCGAGAAATCTAGGGGAAGCAAGTTAGGTGATTTCTCTTAATTTGTTAACTGCTTGTGATGTATTTTACTTAATAATTTGCTTCTTCTTTCACTTCATTATATTTAGTGTTATTTTCATCAAACAACCACCAAACCATAAAGAAAAATAAGAGAAGAGGACACAAGATATAAACAATCACCCAGAGCCAAAACCTCTCCACTTGATAGGAAAATCGACTAGACTTCTTCTCTTGTTATATAACTTCAATTGATGAATTACAAGATCTTTGATCGTTGACCAAGACTAAGTCAAACCTTTCCTCCTTGTTGAGTGTTCCTTCTAGCAACTTCAACCTCAACAAATTCTGCAATTTTGTCCCCCTAACAGATTCTTCTACAACTTCGACCTCCCAACAGATTCTTTTGCAACTTTGACCTCCCAACAGATTCTTCTGCAACTTATACCTTAAACATTTTATTCTACATAAACCCTAGGTGACATGTGTGAGAGAATGATAGTGATTTTTTCCTTCTTTCTCCTTCGCTTGAGATGAATCCTTATTATTATTAACTCAACTTGCAATGGAGACTTCCTTTGACCGTAAACTCGGCTTTCTTGGAATGATTGCAAATCTATACTTGTTGTTATAGAAGGACAACGTAATACACTTCACACATGTGAGAAATATGGCCCAAAAATAGTCAAAAATCTCGCTCTTCTTTTCTCTTTCTTGATCGAACTTGTGTGTAGTGAGTAAGTCTTCCAAGTGAGGTCAAAGTATCCCTTATATATAGGTCTTTCTCTAGGTTGAATTGCTAACTTTAGGCTGACTTGTCCTCTTATAGAGGCCAACTTGTTCTTTGCACCATGACAAGGTCTTAGAGGGTCTTTGATTCAAATATTTTTTCTTTACAATATGTTACATGCCCAAAAGGGTCCTCCAAACATGACAATGACTCATTTGACTTGTAGACTCAATGACAAGCCCTAGAAGCACTCAATGGGTGCTTGAATTATAAATAAATTTCCCTTGAGCATGAAACCCATGCCTCAAGAATAACAACAATAAATTTATTTTTCTCTTCACATCAATTACATAAAATCATGATTACATGTGTCATTATGAAGACCGAACCTAGTTACATATTTCAACAAGTGCTTGTCGAGGAAGCTCATAAACAACTTAGTGCTTGCCAAGTAAGTTGATAAACCACTAGGACAGTGGGATATAGAGTCTTGTAGTGCTTGAATTGAAAATCCAACTGATAAACCACTTATATAGTGTATTCATCTCTTGGAACTGAGAAATGCTTCATCTGAGCCTTGGTGTGAATCCTTGTGATTGAATTTAGTGAGGTGGGGAGTCATTGTGGTGGTTACTGCCATAGAGTAGTTGATAAACCACCTAGATAGTGAGCTCCTCCTCTTGTCTGTTTGACTAGATATTAGTGTGAAATTCCCTTGAGAAAATATCTCCTCAAACTCTGACTCTGTCTTAGAGGTGGTCAACTACAAGAAATATTGCAATGTAGTTGACCTATAGTTGGGTGGAGAGTTGAAGTCCCTCCTTCGGTTGCCAACCATTCAAGTTAAACAAATAAGTATATTTACTTGTATCTATCTGCATTATGGATGATGAAAAAAATATAATATGTGATATGTAAGTGTATGGGTTAGCACTACTTATGGAGAAATGTTGAGATTTTTGTATGTTCATGGTGAATGCTTTGCTTTATATGCCTCCATAGTTATGTTGAACTTATGGATCTATGTTTTCTTGTTATCCTCATGAACTGTAGATATATTTTACATGAATATGCATGGTTGATTGAAGTCCCTTAGTTAATCTGTTATAGCATGTGATTTCAATTATCTGATATGTTATGAATATCATGGCTCACTGCCATATTTAAGGCTGTCGACTACCTTACATCATAAGGAGGTAATTCAAGTGTTGTGAGATGCATGAAAATTAAGTTAGACCTAATAGTCACTAGTTTTCAAAAGAATGGGAGCATTTTGTGGTTATGTACACATGTATGACGTTGCAATATCTAGAGCTTCACAGAGGAAGCACGATCTATGAAATTCCTATTAAATCTAGTTGTGTAGTTATTTATTACCTTTACTTAGTATATGATCTAAGACAGGTTCAAAATTTTTTATGGTCATGTTATAATACCTTATAATGATCAATGTTCAGATTCGGGATTTTATTCCTGGAAATTAGTGTGTTGTGCAACGCCCCGTCTTAAGGAAATCCTGGTAAAATTCCTTGAAATTTCCTTCTTGCTAGTTTGGTAGAAACCTACACTTGTATCTGGGACTTGATGGTCCCTTGATGAACCTTGTATCTAGGGAAAATTCCCTTTTCAACTCCCCAATTCTAGTTTCATCTGGATATGTGAAGGGGTGAATATATATAATACTAGCAAATGCATCTGGTGATCTAGACATTTGGCTAGTCATCGTTTTTTCCCATTTCAAAGGCACCATATGTGATATGGTCTAGTTTTCCATGGTAAATAATTTAGAACTGATATTTGGCATGGGCCCACACTTGGGTGAAAACATTTGCATGAGGTTGGATTTCTCATAAGCGGATGAAACATTTAACCTCTAGGACATCCAGGTGTGGAAGCATGGTGCACGTAAGAAAAATCCCATATGGGACCGAGACCAAATTCGCCAATGAATATGCATGTGATCCAAAGGTTTGGGGGATCCAAGGGTGTGCCAATATGACATATATGCATGTACCCATATTTCCCTTAGAACTGGATATAAAAAAGAATAGTTGCAAAAACACGACAATAGGCCTTGGTGGGACCCACGGCCCTAAGTTTACATGGAAAGTACTGATAGGTCAAGAGAATGTCTATGTGGATGCCATGAGAGATGTAGGACTTATAGAGATGACATGGAAAGTCCACATGGGTCACACGTGAGTGCCACGTTGTGGTACCTTGTTGATTTGGCAAAAATTAATTGGTCAATCTTCAAATGGGCATAACTTTTGATCTAAGAGTTAGATTGGGTAAACTTTATATCTCTAGAAAGCCATAGACAAGATGAACGAGATGGTAGCATTGCTTTTGATTTTTGACAAAGTTGGAAAATGAAGATTTGTGTAAGCCCATCTTCACAACAGACCTTGGAGGTCGAGTTAAACCATAAAGTAACACCTCCCACAACCTGAGAAGGTACAAGGGGGTGGGAGGGAGTGTTACAATGTGGTATCAGAGTGCCCAGTTTCAACACTTATACTAAATGGGCCTCAAATAAGAGAAGTTAAAATCCCTTTTAAGAGTTATAGAGGGATATTAAATTTGATGCTTAATTTCTATATATAAATACACATCCTGTTTTTTTTAGAATTACAATTGACATGATTGTTAGCATAACAAGTTGTTCATACGTTATTTTGTTTTCTAACTAACATACTAACATGAGATTTGATGTTTCATCTAGTTTCACATCAATAGGCTTGTTACAAACACACAAAGGTGATGAGTGAATAAGTCTAATTGTGTTTTATTTTAACTAACAATTATATGCATGTGACATCACATAAGAAGACATCGAGATATACCAAGAAAATAAAGGAATGAGCAAAAAAATGGTGCAGTACAACACTGATAGATCCCAACATTATCAGGAAGAAGACTTAGTCGGGAAGAGGAAGAAGGAAGACTCCCCTAATTAGATAGGAACCCTTATGAACTTAAGGGCAAGGTTAAGAAGTTATAAGGCATATAATGAAAAGACGTTTAAATATCAAGAAAAGCAAGTGGAAGTAAATGTAATGATATGTTGTCATTGTGACAAACACCCTCCAAAATTTTTCCTACACTTTAATTTTGGAGCCTATTGTGGATCTTGTGATCAGTCGTTCTCGGTCAGTTGATGCTTTATTAAGTCTTTGATCTCCCTTCTTGGAATGTAAGTGTTGAAGTCACTTGCCCACACATGCTTAGTCTACAACAAGTTTTTGAGCACATTATTTGACACAAGCTTGAACAGACCAAGCGCAGTACATCAAGATAGTGTTTATACAATGTTCAACCCATGTTGACAGTTAATGCACACTTTCACTGAGATTCTCTCACTTTTGGCTATGTTTGTACTTCTATTTCAGTGAGTTTTTCAAATTGTCACTTTTGTGCACCTTCGCTTTCACGAGTGTCGTTTTCATGTTTTCAAATGTCGCTTTTACTTGATTTCACTTTAATTAGTGCTATTTTCATGTTATCTTTGCTTTGGAATGTGTCACTTTCACTTTTGTTCACATATCACAAGTGTCATTTACACTTTTATTTTCATATCACACGTGTCGTCATTTAGCATGTTAAGTGTCATATATTGTAAAAAAGTTATTTTTGGTTGTTTCAAGGGGTAATATTTGTGTTAATGAGTTTTTAGTATCATGTAAACATGTACCACATTCATTTCCAAAGTCTTAGGCACTGTCGCACAAGTTTCTTCATTGTCATCGTAAAGTGTACCTTTAGTATCGCACTTGGAGTGAGTTATCGCAATGTTTCTGCATTGAGGAAAGTATGTTGTTCATGTGTTTTGAGTTTTTTTTGTTGTGTCATCAAGTGAACGAAGTGTGCAATCATGTTAAAGTATTGATCTTTTTCAACTTCCTCTCACTGATCCAACACTTAGCAAAAACTGAGAAAACTCCCCGACCGGGCCACTCAGCCTTATCCAACCCTCATGAATTGTGCACTATGTAGTATTAGCCCTCAAGCAGTAGCCTTGCCTCTCAAAACTGTGAAATCCGCAGTCTTTGCCTCCCAGAACTGCGCATTGCGCAATCACAATGCTCAAGCCTAACCCCTGAGCTCCAAAACTGTAAAGTTTCTTCTCCAGCTAGTCCTTCACTGTGCATTGTGCAACCTCAGTCCTCAAGCCTCAGCCTTGAACTCCTGAATTACACAACTTCATAGTCACTTGGCTTCCTCTCCGTCCATAACTGTGCAGTGGGAAACTCAATGCTTAAGACCTCAAACTGTCTCCTTTAGTTCCCCAACTACACAATTGATGAGCCTAGCCCAACTTGAACTACACATTGCAAAATTTCAAGGTTCAGTCTAGGACCTTGACTGCCTAAGTGCCTCAATTGTGCAATTCCTTAAGTTTGTCCTTCTAGAACTTCTCATTGGGAAACCTCGAGCCTCAAGTGCCAAACTTGAGCTCTTGATCCCCTCAATTGCGCAATCCTTTAGCCTTGGCCATTCTAAACTGCACATTGCACAATCTCAAGCCTCAGTCCCAGACCTTGGCCTCTGGAACTGCGTAGTCCCTGAGTCTCTCCATTGGCCTACCACCTAGTTCCAACTCATTCATTGGATTATCATGCACCATCTTAGACTAGGGGTTTACCGGATTGATTCAATCTTGTCATAAGTGAATTGCAAATGTAGATACTCTATCATGCTATGACAAGATGATGAAGAAGGAAGCGGAGACGGAGACTATGCTAGAAGACACCTCTGTAGCTGAAGATGCAAGTTGATCAATCAGGCGAGAAGATGAAGGAACACTAGAGTACAACAGAAGACCGAAGATCAAGATCACATTGAAGACTCCTTATCTTCAATCCATGATGAGGAGGAAGAATAATAACATGTCCCAACTCTCAAGAAGACAAAAAGAAAGTAGCATGAAAGAGGGGTTGGACATTGCCATGTCATCATGAAGCCCATGTCACCAGTGTCATGTCATGAGTCATCATGTGCCACGTCATTTTGTTGATCATGTAAATCTGATATTGGAGGAATGTAACGTAAAGTGGAAGTCCAAGAGTCTTCCATGTAATGTGAAAAGTCATGTAGGAAGTCAAAAGGTCATAGAGAGGTTAAACAATCATGAGGGTAGTCCAAAAGTCACAAGGGAGGTGAATGATCCCCCCATTTGTTATATATATACCCTCATAGCACATGCAAAAGAATTTTCACCTTGGCTCCTCCTACCAGGCATTGGAGAGGAAGATAGTTGTTTTGGAGGAGCAAGTGACTGCTCTAATGCTCTACTATTGGGGCTAGTACTATTCACTGTTGTGATGTATCTTCGAACTTTACTTAATTTAGAAGCTTGTTGAGCCAACACGCTTTCATGCATATATTATGAATATTGTAAGACTACTCTTTGAATGTTTGTGATGTATGTTGTTTTCATCTGTACTAAGGAAATTGAACTATTTCAGTGGCTTTGGTAGTTATCTTGTTGAAGGTGTGTTGTATTTGTTTTAATAATCGTTGCTTCCTTGTGAACTATTTCACTGGTTGATCAACGATTCATTCATATGAATATGTTCGTGTGCCTTTTCTAGATTAATACTATTACTTATCTTTAAAGGGCCGACTTTTACCCCCCCTTTCGGTAGAAGGACCTTGATACTTTCCGTAGCTGAACATTTCACAAGACATTCTCATTTGTTGATTAAAAAATACCTGTATATTACTCTCTTGTGCTAAACTTTGTATCCAAGGAAAATCTACAAGGATACTAGGTCGATACTTCGGATGGGCCTCCTACTCCAAACAATGTGAGGTCTAATTGGGACTTCACATAAGGAATATCCCCTTGGTTGATGGATTTCCAGCACCATCAACATGATATTATAGATCTTATCTGACCTGTAAAGACAAAATCAATAAGAGCTTAGTGGAAACTACATAAGTAAACACAAATCTAAGTAAATTTTATAAAGATTATGGAAGCATGGATTGGAGGCTAGTAATGGAGAAGAAGGGAGTAAATCCAAGAAGAGAATAGACAAGCGAGTGAAGATATAGTGAGAGGATAAAATCCACTCAACACTCCGGAGAGAAGGACAGGAAGTCATGAGAAATTATCTTATGTCTCAACTAGGAGACACCACAAAAAAAGGATAAATGAGAAAAACTTAATACCAGAGGAATTCAAGGTGAAACTTCCTACCTTTGACGGAGAAGTTAAGAAGGCTGAAGAAGTAGGAACTTGGCTATCGGGAATGAAGAAATTCTTTAAAGTTCATGACTACTCTGAGAAAATGAAGGCTAAAGTGGCCATTTTTGGATTGAAAGGAAAGGCTGATATATGGTGGGAAGGCTTAATAAATGTCAAGGACATTAGAGAGAAAGAGTTTCCCCTAGGGAAGATTTGAGAGATATTTTGGGAGAAGTACCTATCTGAAAGGTACTATGACAACAAGGGTAAAGAATTTAATGAGAATAAACTAGGTCAACTTATTGTTGATGAGTACCCCAAAAGATTTTTTGGAGTTGTTGAGGTATGTACTATATATCAAGGATGAGAAAATAAAGATTCAAAGGTACCTTAGCGGGTTACCACATGCTTACAGAAGCAAAATTTAGTTTGATGAGACAAAAACATTGGAGGCCACCATCTAAAAGGCTAAACGCTGTTATGAACAATCCAAGCATAAAATAGAGTTTCAAACTAATTGGAAAACAAAATGTAGGCCAATATTAAAGGAAAATAGTAGAAATCCTCATGACATCAGCTAGGGGGAAGGAATGTGAAGTTCACCACTCTTAATAAGGGTGATTTTCAATAAAAACTATTATTTCCAATAGAGATTGATCCTCTGATCTAGAAAGAGAGGAAATTGAGGTATTCAGAAGAAGGCACATACAATGTTGGAAATGTGGATAAAACCACTTATGAAAATATTTTCCTCAACAACAATAAACCAGACCAAGATTGTATAATGTGTAAGAGCCAGAAACGATGAATGATGTGGTTATGAATGTGCCACGAATCTATGTCACACTAGATAACTGACACACCGACGATTAAACTTCAGTGATTGAGGTGGAAGGTATGGTTGTTAACTAAAGTGTTTCGATTTTGATTGACTTAAGTTCTAATTTCAACCATGCCAGCCCGAAAGTCATGGAAAAGTGTGCTCTACAGAAGAGAACCCATGAGAAGTCATGGTTGGTTCAATTAGCCATGGTAACCAAAAGGCGAGTTTCAGACATGGTTAATTCCTGCCTAATGATGGTAAGAATCATGCCCATGTCAACTGATCTCAAATTCTTACCACTAAGCTCATACGATGTGCTAGTCGACATGGACTAGCTAGCACCCCATAAAACAAAAATCAACTGATATGGTAAGTCGGTGGAATGTCTAAGTGAAAAAGGAGAGAAGGTGATGTTGCAAGGAATAAATAAATCAATCACCCTCAAGGCAATATCAACTTTACAAGAAAAAAGGTGCAGCAAGAAAGGGTGTGCTTTGTATGTGGTCTAGGTGACCAACAAATCAAAAAATAATAAGGACAAAATGGAAGAGCATCTAATGTTAATACAATTTAATGATGTATTTTCATAGGAGATACCAGAATTACATCCCAAGAGAGAGATTGATTTTTCTATAAAATTGCCCCCAGGATCAATACCACATTCAAAGGTCCCATATTGCATGAGTACACCAAAGCTATTGGATCTAAAGCCACAACTGAAAGAAATGTTAGAAAAAGGGCATATCAAACCGAGTGTGTCACCCTAGAGAGTCCCAATGCTATTTGTGAAGAAAAAACATGGCATGTTGTGGTTGTCCATTACTTAAATGCAACTAAATAAATCCACAGTAAAGAAAAAGTATCCTCTGCCTAAAATCACTGACTTGTTTGATCAACTAAGAGGGGTTGTGATATTCTCAAAGTTAGATTTGAGGTTTACTTACCATCAAGTTCAGATTAATTATGAAGACATCCACAAGACAACATTTAGAACCATATATGGACACTATGAGTTTGTGGTGGTGCCATTTGGGCTTAAAAATGATCCAACTGCATTTATGTGTCTAATGAACAATGCCCTAAGCCCATATTTGGACAAGTTTATATTGGTATTTGTAGATGACATCTTGATTTTTTCTAAAACCAAAGAAGAGCATGAAGAGCATTTGAAATATATATGCAATTACTGAGAGAACACAAGCTCGATGCCAAGCTTAGTAGATGTGATTTCTTTTAATGACAAGTTTAGTAATTGGGACATATTATTTCCAAGGAAGGAGTAGCAGTGGATCTTGAGAAGATCAAGGCGATCATGGAGTAGCCCACTGCTTGGAAAGTTACAAAAGTTAGATCTTTCGTGGGGTTGGCTGGATATTTTATTTTTATTTTTTTAATGAAATGGATAGGTTGTTTTTTTTCCCAGGGAAAAATTGTAATTTTTTATTAAAATTGAAAATTACATGTTATAGATGCTTAAACAGGCATATGCTATAAGTATAGGCCGTAGCCTTCAGAAATATATGTCTGTACAAAATTTCCCTCATGGGGTATACAATGATTGTTAAGATACACAAATATATACATATATCTCTCTCTCTCTCCTCTCTCTCTCTCTCTCTCTCTATATATATATATATATTTATATATATATAGTATATATATATAATATATATTATATATATATATATATAATATATAATATCATATATATATAAAACAGAGTTTTGATGTTTTTTGCAAGTAAATAAAACTGTAATTAGGGCCTATCAGTCCTCTGATATCGCTGATCATTATATGGCTTTAGTTAGTACTGGTAGTGTTCTGCCTCCCTCTGCTCTTTTATAAGCCATAAACCCTTGGGTTGGACTGCGACCTCATTGGATAGTTGATCGGTAATCTGATTGCGTTCCCTGTAAATGTGGTGATAATAAATATAATCAAATTGAGATTTTAAAAGCATGGCTTCATGCAATATATTCCTGAGAGAGTGTACATGACATGCAAATGTATTATTGAACCAATTTATAATGATTTTGGAGTCCCCGTATCTCTGTCGCTGTTTGTAATCACGTGCCAATGCAAAATGAAGCAAATGTCTAAGAGTGATGAGTTCAACAAAATTATTTGCACCAACCCCCATCCCCATCTGAATGTGATAAAAATCATTGTTCGTTAAGTGTAATAGTATGCCCCCCGCACATCCTTGATCTTGTGCAGATCCATAAAAAAAACCTAAGGGTGGTTCTCGTTTATAACTTCAGGTATCAAAACTCGGACTAAAGGAGTAATATCATCATTAGGGATTTCATGGAAAGAATTGATAATATGAGCAACTGATATAGGCCATCAGATGTCTTTGTCTCTAAATATAATTCCATTCTTGTTTAACCATATAGACCAGCATATAAGCAGTGGGAGATTGCGATTTTTCTGGTTCGAGGACTCAGCCCATGAAAGGTTACATGCATCCATTATATTTTGACCATTCCATCACTAAGTGATGGCCAGAGAGGAGAGAACTTGTTCCCAAACATTGCTAACAGTAGGGCAAAAGAGGAAGAGAAGTTCATTCGATTCCTCGGAGTGTTGGCATAATACGAACCAAGTGGGGCCATAAAATGATTTTTTCTTTAGGTTTTCCACAATAGGTGATTTATTGATTAATACATTCCACATAAGTAGTTTGGTCCGAGGGGGTGCTTTGAGTTTCCATATAGATCGCCACCACCCTACCAACATAGGTGGCTTATGTGAAGTGTGGATGATTGGGTGTCCTTCTTTGGGAGAATAACATTCGTGCGTTGTTGGTGCCCAAATGAGCTCATCGTCTTCCTCTGTAATTCTGACATGAGATTTAGTCAATGCAACAATATATCCCTCCCAATCTTGGGTCAATTGAGCTGGAATTTCCAGCTGGTCTGTGGTTTTCCAAGCCTGTGCAAATATAGTGGAGTGCTTCGAGTTTGCAATATTGGCAATCATGGCTATGCCCCCATCCTTAAGAACATTAATAAGATCATGGGGTAGACGATACATGTTGCCACAACCAGTCCATGGATCCATACCGATGCGCATAGATGTGCCAGATTTAATACACCATACAAGGCCATCTTTGATAGTGGGTAGTGTAAGAAAAACAACCCTCCAGATTGTCGAAATGCCATTCTTGTGCCATGATGGAAGACGTATCTATTCCATGATATGCAGAGGCCATATGTATTTATAATGAACAACCTCTGTCCAGAGGCTGTGGGAGTTAAGGATGAGCCATCCCATCTTTGCTACTAATGCATGAGCGAATGAATGTAGATATTTTAATCCCCACCCCCCCATTTTTTGGGAAGTGCGATGTGTTTCCATCCGACCCAGGCAAAGGTCTTCCCTTCTTTGTATCCATTCCAAAGGAATCTACAACAATTTTTTTGGATTCAAGTAAGTATTCCTTTGGGAATCCATGCCAAAGACATCTAGTAAACCAGGGTTGCCTCCAGGGCCATTTTAATGAGTACTAAATGCCTTGCTCTGGATAAGAACCTATGGATCTAGTTGTGAAGTCTTTTCTCTACCTTGGCCACAAGCCAGATCCAATCCAAAATTTTATAACAGTGTGGTTTGATGAGAAAACCAAGGTATTTAAGGCCTTCTTCCAAATGATGTCTTTGAAATGGGAATTTCTGAAGGGCAAATCAAATTTCCTATGGGGAGAATGCTGAGAATGTAATAGTGGACTTCAGCCGATTCGATTCCATTCCAGTAGCAACAAAGAAGAGTAGAAATAACTCGTAAAATATAGAGAAATCCTGGATACCCATGTTGAGGAAGATGAGCACGTCATCAACAAAAAGAAGATGGGATATAGTGCATTGGTCAGTTATCTTGAGTCCTTGAAGTCACCTTTCGCTTCTTCCCCGCAATATCAATCTGCTCAGGCCTTCCATTACAAGGAGAAAAAGAAGTGGAGAAAGAGGACATCCTTGTCTGAGGCCATGTTCAACATGAAAGAAATTGGAGGCTGATCCATTAATAAGAACTTTGAATGACACAGTAGAAATGCAGCACATAATCCGTTGAATGAAAGTGAGGGGGAATCCTAAATGGGTAAGGATCATTCTAATATAAAGCTAGCTGACCTGATCAAAACACTTGGAGAGGTCAATTTTGAGAATGGATCCTTTTAAATGCTTCGTCTTAATGGAGTGTAAAGCCTCCTGAGTAGTGCCAATGGCCTCATGAATTTGTATGTTATGCAGGAAAGCAAATTGCTCAGGTGAAATATGGGCTAAAAGGATGGGTTTGATATGATTGGAAATGATCTTAGCAATAATATTGTAGAGACAGTTGCAGAGGGAGATGGGCCTAAAACCATTGAAAGGTAGTGGGGACTCCACTTTAGGAATGAGAGCAATGAAAGTGGAGTTGATAGCCACATACATACAACCAGTTGACCTGCATTCCTCCATAACCTTCAGAAGGTCTTGTCCAATGATTTTAAAAAAGGCTAGATAGAATCCACCGACCATCCATCTAGACCAAGGCTTTTATCCTTTTTGAACCATTTTAAATTTCTTTCCAGTTCCCCCATGGATACAGGCTAAATAAGGTCATCTGTCGTATCCTGGTCTACGAATCGAGGGAAAAGCCCACCAATTCGGACTATTTCAGCAAGTGTGGTTCTAAGAGGAGAATTGTAGAGATTTTGAAATTGGGATGAGCCAAGATGGGCTAGTTGGTGAAAGGTATGAGAAGTCTGACCATTTTCAGTAGGCATCTTCCATATAGTGTTACTATCCCGTCTCCCCTTCACGTAATTGTGAAAGAATTTAGTATTGTCATCCCCAACTTGCAACCAGATAGCCCTACTCCTTAGGTTTCAAGTATCCCCTCAATCTTTAAGTATTTTAGTCCTTTGTGCTTCTAAGTCAGTGAGAATATTTTTAGCTTCAACAGAGAAGAAACCTCGTCCTTGCTTGTCCATCATATTAATTAGCTTGTTCTCAATTATGCTAAGAGATTGTTCATCCCGATCTCGTTTGAGTTTTTCCCATTGGATATATAATCTCTTTAGTTCAATAAGATTATGACAGAAACCTTCAGATATGGATCTCCCTTGAGATGGTAGATGAGCTCGCCGGAAATAAATTACCAGTTTGATATAATCTGGGTCCATTAGCCAAGTAGAGTTGAATTTAAATGGTGCTCTTGGTTTCTAAAATGGACCTGACATCACCAGAATGATGGGAGAGTGGTCAGAGATACCACCAGATCCCAACCATTGATGATAATTTGTCAGGGTCCTTACCAAGTGCTCCTTGATTAAGAATCATTCCAATCGTCTCGTGAGAGATGCATCACCAATTCTTTTGTTACGCCAAGTTGGCTGCATCTTATTAATAGGAATATCAATCAAATGGTGTTTCTCCAACAATTTCTCCATGGATTCTCATAAGGGATCCACCTGATCATTATGTCCCCAGGATTCCATATGGCTAATTAAGAAATTTAGATACCCTTCCAGGATAAGATTATCGAAGTTAGTCAAAGATAAGTTGAGCAAATGGTTCCAGAAGTCAGCCCTGTTAAGACAGGGAGCATAAACATTGATAATTCCGAAATCCATACCCAACTTTGATGAGTAAATTTCCATTCCAATCAATCCAGAATCCCCCCAGGATGAGATGATCTTGACAATGCAGGGAATGATGCCAAGATCTTTTCCCCTTGATTGACCATTGACATCAAGCACATGAAAAGTCCAACCAGGCTTCAGAGAGTGCATAACATAGATGATATGCTCAACCATCCCAAGGGTTTCTAGTAAATAAATAATGTTGATCAGCTCAGAATCCAAAAGTGCTTTAAGGGCTAATTTTTATTAGGGCTAGCCAACCCTCTTTAGTTAAAAGATATCCACTTCATGGATGAGATCGGGGAGGGGGTTCGATGCTCTAAGGACCCTATCAAGTGTAGATTTTCTGCCCTGGGCCACGTCTTCCCCAACATGGATGATAGCTTTAGTGATATTGGAATGCAGCCCCCGAGGGAGTTTGGAGGTGGTTTTAAGAGGGGAAATCATGCCAATCCCTGAAGGCTTGGAAGGGTGTGTCACCCAAGAGCGGAGATTGTAGGAGTGTGAGTGGCTAGAGGAGATCAGAGAACCATGAGAAGTAGATGAAACATTCAATCCAGGAATAGAGGGAGGGATGGTTGAGTAGAATGGGGGAGGGTGATACAAAGGACATGTGAGAGTAGAGGAGGATATGCTAGCTATGGATGCAAATGCAACATGCAAATGATGTGTAGAACAAGATATAGATAAATAAGGAGTAGAGAAAAGAGGTGGAGGAATACCTGAGGAGAGAGCGTCCGTAGAAGCAGCTCGAGATCTCGTCAAGGGTAGAGAAGGAGGGCAAGGAGAGGCTGATGTAGTCAGCTGAGCAGAGCATCCAACTTGTGGCATCAAATGAGTAGACCGAGGAGACTATCCTTCCATAGGTGCTAATGCCACATGACCAGGAACATCTGAGACTTTGGAGGGAGAGGATGCAGTATTAGCTAGGGCAAAGTCCTTTAGAGATGTCTGACCTTATGACATCTTCTGCATCTAAATGGAACCCCCTCATAATCTAGCGATTGGATGCGGGTGAACCTTCTCCAATGTAGAGTGATTTTCTCCTCCAGACCTTCCCTAGTGCCCAGATACACCAGTATACAGGTCATCAATCTATTTCCAGAAGTAATGTAAGACTTGTCATAATCCAAGTAGATACCCAATGTGTTGCCAATACGGGTGAATATATCTTCAGACCAAAAGTGTAGGGGGAGTCTGGGGAGATGGACCTAGAGCAATCCAACACCCAATTATTCCCGCTAGGGATCAAATAGTGGAATCCATCTCTTGAGTAGCATTGGAGCCAGTTCAATGTGTCAATACTGAGAGAGAACCCATGAAGTGTACTCCTCCCTTTGAAAACTAAGGGAAAAGCAACCCCGAGCCAGAGTAGTTACATATGGGATCTCATTGAGCATGCTGCCCCAAATCTCCATGACCCAGAGGTAAAGGCAAGTGGTAGAATACGATCGACCTCTAACTCTACCCACCCAAACCTTGTTTGCGGTATCCACAACCTCACCCATTTGAACACCTTCACCAAAACAGAGGGGGAGGTCCTTACGGGAAGCCTTGATGCACTTGGGCTTCTTGGTTTTGCTGGTACGAGGTGATGTCGAGTGGTCCTGTAAGGGGTCACGAGATCCTGATTCAGCCTCTAACGCACTAGGGTTACAAGACTGAGGGTTTATAGCCAGAACTTCAAAACAATCAGATGGTAGGGATGACTGCGCAGGGTTTTTGGTACAGAAATGTAATGGGGAAGAATCTGAGAGATGGGGAAGGGGGTCAGCTGCATAGTATAACCCTATCGACGAGGGGGGAACGAAAATGAATGGATGGAAGGAGGAGTCCGGAGGCGGGAAATTAAAGGATGGAGAGGGTGAAATGTAGGAAGCAAGAAGGTGAAGAGTGGCCGGAGAGAGAGGAAGGAATCAAGACCCGACAGAGCAATGGAGAGGGAAAAAAACATAATTCAGGGAACAAGAGGACCAAGATTCGAATGGACAAGCGTCAATCCCAACCACGATAGAGATTGTGAGTGCGGGGGCCTAGAAACTAACACTTTCGGCTTTGTGCTAAGATGAGACCAGATGGGCTTGTAAGGATTCAAATCTAATGAATAATGAAAAAATTCCTCTTCCATCGCCAACATATTGCAACCAAGAATAGGGACAAGAAAAATGGACCATAGAGAGAGATGACAACAAATTGTAAATCATCACGGTGAGGCTGCCACACTGCAGGGTGGGCACAGACAGTGATGACTGAAGAGTAGGGGCCTCACAAATGGAACCCTAACCAAAACCCTGTGGAGCTAACTATAGATAGGTTTTTATATTAACATCAAACTCGTTACAAGGCTGGGTCCTTTTACATATTCAATTGATACCTCTAGTGCTGAGTTCGCACAAGTCCAAAAGTGGCCTTGATTTATATTACACTTTCTACTTACTATATAACTATATTGAAACAATTTGAGGACCTTCCCAAAAACTCCTAAAACTAAAACATATTTGCAATAAATAATTTAGAAATACATTTAAAATAACCTCCACTTGATGACCCAATATTAGAGTTTAGTTCGACAATTGCCTCTGTTCCTGGCTGATGCAGTTCATGACCAGGATCCTAAGTCAGTCTCACCTCCTCCCTTTAATCCTTGCCAGCATTGGTGCCCTCCATGCCCTTGATATTGATGATTTCCAATTTTTTCAAACGAATCTCCATCCAATCTAGTTTGGCATGGAGCCTCTTAATTTTACTTTGAACCAAATAAATATTTTGGCTGAGGAGTTGCATCTATAGCTGATGTTTCGTTGCCACCACTTCCACTTGCCGATTGAGAAAGGTTATTATGTGCTCCATTGTTGTAGAGATATAGTCCAAATGGTGACTAATCTCCTCATTCTCTCTGGAAATCAAATTCTGAATTTCACCCTCAATGGTTTCACTTGCATCTTGACCTACTTTTTCACTGTTAGAATCTCGCTTCGATTCACAAACCTCATCATTTAATATGATGACCTTGTTGATCTTATATAGGTTTCCTCGTGACTTTCCTATTCTTGTTAATTAGTGCATCCATTCATGTCCATTAATTTGGTGTCATGAATTATTCATTGCAATGACCATACATTCCATGTTCATTCCTTCCCCACGACAAATCTTAACCAACATTGTTAAATCATTATTGTTCAAGCATGTTCATCGTACCAAGGCAATGGAAGAGTTATACTGCATATCCCATTTGCGTTTATAAAAGTTGACGCCAAACCACCATCTGTCCCAAGCTTCATGTACTAAAACAATACTCAGCTAGGTGTTTAAGGAGGTCGGAGGTCCGACATTAATGTAATGTCATCGTTCTTGAATATGTTGAATTAGTGGGATCGTTGGTCCAGGTTAAGGTCTGACATGAAGCCAATAGGCCTCCCACTTACTAATTTGACTGCTAATTACACTTGTTCCATTTGTGGCACCTTTTATTTGGACTTTAGGTTTAACCTCATGCTAAAAGTTTAAATGTAATGTTTTTATGATCCTTTTCCAACATCCCTTGTTCTAGGGCAACTGCTTTATTCGCCACCACATCTGCCATGGGATTTATATGCCTCTTGATGTGATAGAACTCTACTGAATTAAATTTCCTTATTTGAATTAATATATTTTTTAAAATTAGAGTTATGAATTGATGAGGTATCTTTGAGTTTGATTACTTATTAAATGATGATCAAGGAATCCAAAATACCATTAAATGTTGATTTTTATCGAAATGGCCAACTCTAGCCATTGCCACAATGCCAAATATTTCGCTTGTTTGTTTGTAGCATTTCCCAAGACCCAAGCATATTCAATCTTTATTTTTTCATCAAGGTGATAGATAACCCCTCCCACTCTTGCCTCCCTAGGATTACCTTTCGAAGCGCCATTGAAAAACAAAGAAAATCGCCCCTTCCTGATCCTCCTATTTTGAAATTCCTCATTTTCCATTCTTATATAAATGTTTTTTGGACAATTGGTTTGTGAATGAAGTTGCCAACATGGCTTGAGAATTTGCCTGAGGTGAACCATTCCCACTTTTTTGGTGACAGGTCGTGGAATTCATCTGAATCGTATCCATAGGTTGTGATGGCTTCAAAGAGTAGGTTTAAAGCCGTAATAGTTGTATTAGCCGAGTTTGGTTGTTCATCATTTAATATTTCTTTGTTGCATGTTATTAATACTTCCCATCATAAATACTTAGGAAGGGCCATCCAACATTGCATTTTCATCGAGTTAAATTTCCTAATCCACGGGATTTTAGTCTTGCAAGCTTCAAACGTATTAGTCCTGCTATTTGGTATGCTTGCAATGGAGATGCCTTTATATAGGGCTCTTTTCCAGACTTCCAGAGTAAATTTACACCTTCGAAATACATTGGGGGTGTCTTCTTCCTCCAATTCATAGAGGACACACCTTGAAGGCCCATGAATTTTCTTCTTTTTATGGTTCTCGACCATCAGAGTTTTCCCATGAACCATTACCCAATAGAAAATGTTGATTTTTCGCAGGTCATCCTTTTGCAATATTTTACTCCAAAGCTTATCTAAGGATGGGTGAGGAAGCATTTTAATTAGCATATCGTAACCAAATTTAACAATATATTTTTTATTTATCTATTTTTTCTGATGACCCAAAAAAGTTTGCTAGTCCGTTCATGTAACTTCAACTAGGCCAAAATATTTTAACAATTTCACTAAAGTTACCCACTGTGTCTGAATATTGGAAGGAATATCTTGGCATGCCCATCTTGTCCATTGACCTTGGTCATCCCATTGCGAGATATCAATAATCTTTATATATCCCCTTGACTCCATCCAGTTCACCAACTCCATAATTCCCCCATTCTCTTCCATTAACCTTCTTGACGACACTTGATCCTTCCATAAATTTATGTGGACCCCATTCCTAGCTTTCCACCCTAGATGATCTAATATGATAAGGGCCGCCGTTTTATATAGCTTCCAATTTTTTTTATCCTCGATTGGACCAATTTTCGTCTTCCACTCTAAGGAGCCTACATTTACGACAATATTTTAGAGGAAGGCTTACTTCCACCATTCTTTAGAATCAGAGAGTAATCACCATACTATTTTTTCTCCCAGAGCCAAATTCATGAATTGGGATCTTTGATTGCTAATCCTCCATAGTTTTTAGGTATCCGAACTATATTCCAATTAACCAAGTGATTTTTTTTCATTATTCTTACCCCCCTCCCAGAGAAATTTTCGAATAAGGCTACCAATTTGGTTAATCACTTCTTTCGGGGCCAGTAAACGAGATCCCATATAAACAGGGAGTGGCCTTAGAGCCATTTGACAAGTGGGGCATGGATTTCATTAGGTCAATTGGTCCACCATCATGTCAGAAAAATTACATCATTGTGTGCACTAATTACTTAACAAAGTGGGCTGAGACAAAGGCAATCAAACCAACACTAAGCAGAAAGTGGTATAATTTTTGATATTATAGGACAAATTTGATGAAAACGACATTTCATGTTGCATTTAACTAATGTGTTCCCAATTTTTTTTTGCAACACTTTCTCCCATTCATCAACATTTCTAGCTCCCAATCATATCGAGATTCCTAAATACTTGAAGGGCCTCCACACATCAACAACGAGAAATTATAACACCCTTTAATTTTAAGCTAAAATTGCTTTCTAGTAGTTCCAACTGTAAAGTGGGTTTTTATTTTTGTTAACTAGCCCTCTCGACACATCAAGGTATTTATTAAGTAGTTTTTTGAAGTGAACTACAAAAATTTTGTAGGTGCCCTAGAGAAGAAGAGTGTTGTCTACGAACTGTGAGTAAGTGGCCCATTTTGTATTTCGAGCAATGCTCAATCCCACAAGTTTGTCATCCATACTTTCCTTTTCAATATTTTTTCTCAAAAATTCAGCTCAAATGATGTAAAGCAATGGGGAGAGGGGGAAACCCTGGCTTAACTCCTTTGAGGATACAAAAAAAGGCGTGTGTCAACCATTTATCACTAGTGCAATCCACAACAAGCTAGTACAAGCTTTGATCCATTGAATAAAGTCACTACAAAAACCAAATTTTTAAAGCATCAAATATAAGAAAGAGTGTCTTACCCGGTCGAAGGAATTGGTCATATCAAGTTTGAAGACTAGAACTGACTCCATTGCTTCCTTGTTGGAATGAATTTCTTCCTATACTAGAATAATAATATCCAATATTTGTCATTTTCGCACGAAGACTGCTTGATTTTCAGAAAAGATCGTAGGCAGGAGTTTCTTCAATCTTGACACTATGATTTTAATGAGAATTTTATAGGGTGCATTACATAGGGAGATATGATAGAAATGAGAGAAGTTCACAGTCTTCAACTCCTTTGGAATTAATGCAAGAAATGATAGTTTGTACTACCCCCAAGCTTGTCTTTCCTTTACATTCCATTTAACATTCTCAACAAGTCCTTTTTTATCATTTGCCAGAAGGCTCTATAAATCTTACAGTGAAACCATCTGGATTAGGAACCTTGTATTGGTTTGATGACCATATTTCATCCATAACCTCCTCTTCCTTTATTCCTTTGATGGGTTTTTGGTTGAATGATTTCGAAACAATGGAGTGAATGCATTGGATGAACTCCCATGATTGTTCCATACTACTACTTTATCTTCCATATATAACACTTGAAAATGGAGAAATGCTTCATGTTTGATGTCTTCAAAGGCTGTAAACCTTGTCCTTCCTTTTTGTACTATCTCCTTCACTCAATTTCACACCTCTCTGGATTTGGCTTGCTTATGGAAAAAGGCAATATATTTAGATCTCCTTCTTACAACCATAGACTCTGATACTTTAACCTCTGATATTCTTCCTCTTTTCTGCTTGTTTATAAAATATGCCATGTCAAATATTTTTCTTTATCGAGCTGTGAAGCCTCCACTTGACTATTTTGTATCATGCTTTGATGAATTTAAAGTTGGTTTGCTAGCTTGATACTTTTCTGACTAGGAGGTTGGTAGTTTATTCTGGCCCACTTTCTTAATCCTTGCTTTATAGATTTCAATTTCGACTCCCACACATAGGTGGGGGTTCTTATGACTGAGAGCATCCAATGTTGTTTAATGATATCCACAACTTCATCTTCTTTTAACCATCCCGAGTTATATCTAAAAGGAATTGGGCCTAGGTTTTCCAAGCAATCAATCATCAAGGATATAGGTCGATGATCAACTCACCTTGCGCCAAGATTGAAGATTAAAAATCTAGCCCTTTGAGTAGCCAATTGCTATGCATTAAGAAGTGGTCAAGTCACATTACTATGTGACTGTCCCTCCTTCTTGTACAAGTGAATTTTCCCTTTTTGGGGGGGATATCCACCTGATTCTAGTAACTATCAAATCTTCCATGCATTCTCTGGAAGGATCGCGAATAAGGCTTCCACCTTTATTCTATGAGGAGCAAAGGACGGTATTAAAATCACCTCCTATGATACTATTGATATGCCAAGACATTTCTTTGAGAGAGGATAGGGAGTCTCAGAATTCCAACTTTTCACCATACACTATTGGAGCATAGACATTGATGATGGGAATTCGCTCTCTTGTATCTTTTCTTTCCAATACCACTATTATCCAAAATTAAAATTTAACATAATCTTTCAAACTAAAATAGGTATATGACCAGAGCATACCTAATTCACTAGAAGCCCCTCAAGAGCTTTGTGTAACTCTGTGGTTGTCTCGCTAAAAGGATTTTGTTGCATTGACAATTTAAACCTCTTCATGCTTGGTTTCTTGGAGTAAAAGAATCCAAGGCTGCTCTTGCTTCATTATGTATTTAACTGACAAGGATTTTATGGAGCTTCCCAAACCCTATATATTCTATGATACGAGTTTCATCACTTTTTGTGGAGTTTTTGCAATTTACCTCCTCCCTCTTCAATTGTTTCCTACTTTTTTGTGTGATATCGACTTAAGTATCTCAATGATTAATGTTTGGTTTCCCAACTTCTCATTATGTTCGACCTCTGATTCTCGCTCGGTCTTCTTCAAGGGCCTCCCATCCATTTTTATTATTATTTTGTCTCTTGGCTACTACCCTCATCTACCCAGGTTGGGGTTTAAGCCTAATTCCTTGTTAAATACTTGATGGATCTCCCTTGGGTTTAATTAGCGAGCCCCCTTAAACGTTTCCATACCCGTTTGACGGGCTTCCAATATTACCTTTTGTTATATTCCAATCCTCTTTTGATTTCATATATGTTGGAATGTGTATTTCTTTCCTACTCTAATTCTGATGCTTTCTCTTGATATTTTGTTTCCCCTTCTTCCGTATCAAGATTCACTTCTTCTTCAAGGGATCCTTTACCTGTATTTTGAGTATTTCCATCTTGTTCATTCCCTTATTGAGTTTGCAATACTTCAAATTGACTTTCCAAAGTCAATGTTGCATTTCTGTCTTGTATATTTTGGGGCTTATTTGTTGTCGATCTCCCTTTATTCCCACATTTTTTTGGGTTTGCGATTTCTCTTCTTACTCTGAGGAATATTTCCCCCTTTTAGTTGCTCGTGCCTTCTTGTAGTCCCTTGCAAAATGTCCATATTCATGGACATATTTGAATTTGAAGGGAAGTTGCTCATAGTCAAGACTCTGGAAATGATTCCATCCTCCCAGAGTGAGATTTTGTTATGAAGGAAACCTTCATATATCTTTGCACATGAAAATTGAAACCCTTTGGGTTTTGCCTTACCCAAGTATTTCCCCAACCCATTTCCTATAGCTCTCAAATAGTCATCACTCCAACATGAGAGTGGGAGCTAAATAATCTTTACACAAACAATAACAACATTTGGAATGTCCTCATCTAGATCAAAGTCCAGAGTCCATTTATTCAAATACAACCCTTTGGATCCAAAAGAATAGGGTCCATTTCGAAATATCACATATTTATCCTCCTTATATTCAAACGTAAAAGTAAAGAACCCATTTCCACAAGCATATAAAATCAATATTACCTTCATCAATGGTTTCCATGTCTTATCCATCCATATTTCCATAGATAAAGGGGAAGACCACATTTTAGTAAACTTCCCCACTAATGGTCAGTTTGAAAAAGCCAAGGTGGTTCTGCGAAACTCCGTAGGAAGAGCCACTGAGGGGGTATCTGTCACCTTCTTCACGAATTCTTCCTGAGGTTCCTTGGATTTGGGTTTATTTTTAAGAGCTCTAATGAGAGCTTGAAATGTCGCAGCCTCATCAGAATACCCCTTTGGTGTTTCCATAGAAAAATCTGAATCGGGGTTAGGGTTTTAATAAAGGATGTAGGTGAGATGTAGAGCTATGGGGTTGGTCGAATATTACCAGAGGTCCATTCAAGATATTTCAAAGATTGATCATCCAATCACAACCTTGTATATGAAAGGAGTTAAATTCCAATGGACGTGAGAGTGGGTAGCCAACTTTGAACAACTAAATCACGTGCAACTATCTTAAGAATAACTGATCTGAAAAATGATTTCGTGATTTTCGCTTATGCTTGTAAGGAAGGGCTTAGTGGAGTCCTCATGCAATAAGGGCATGTGATTTGCTATGAATCGAGAAAATTAAATGAACACAAGAGTAATTATGTCACTTGCAACTTTGAGCTTGCAACTATAATTGATCTGGATTTTTTTTGTGAATACTCTTAAACAAAAATCTCCATTGTAGGACCTTTAACTAACACTTATATTTGCATGTGAAACATGAGTAACACATTCTCTACACAACAATTCAACAATCCATCAAAATAAACACAAAGAAAATAACCATGAAGCAATAATAACACAACACGTGATAACGAAGTTCGTCCAATGTGGACTACATATCCGGGCCCTGGATCAAGAGTGGGGTGGCCACTTGATTAGTCTTTGCAAAAGAATGATGGGTACATGGAAAAATCTCTATCAACACAAGGATGAAACTCTTATCTTGAGTGGCATGTCTCACCAAAGATAAATTCTCCTACAAAGAACTCTCATTCACAAGACATTCTCCTTCAGTATGACAAAGGAATGATCTCTCACAGAAGTGGCATATATGGACTCTCACACATATGTGGCATAAAATGGTCCTCTTGAATCCATTGATCATATTCAAATCACACTCATCACCATCATCATAATTGTCTCACAATTCTGACACCAATGGCTGTCAACATGACTACTTTATGTCAAAGTGTCAACATGACCCTCTTTGGGAACTGCACCATCTTAGTTTTCGTGCAATGACTAAATTGATGAATTTCTTGCAAGAATTCAAATCTCATTGTCCTATTGCAACATTCAGAGATCACAAAAACTAAGAACGTACATCCATCCTTTCGCCAAAACAAAAACAAGCAAAGTGGTCAAAATGAATCATTATACCTCCCAATCTGGCAATGGCCTAGAAATCGATGACTAAAATGCCAAAACAAACTCTGCCATCACAATCCTTGCGAAAATCATGAAATTTGAGCATAAATACAACCCCATTCTAAAACTTCCAAATCTGGGCCTCTAGGGAATCTAATAGATTCCTTGCAATTTTTTGCATCAAGGTTTCACCTTCAAGGTTCCACTGCTTGATGTTTTGTTTCTAGAAAATTGGCTACTCAGATAAAAAAAACCGTTTACATCATTAGATTCTTGGAAAAATTCTAAGCAATTTGAGTATAAAGTTAACATATTTCCGACATTGTCAAAATTGAGGCCTCCAAGGAATCTAAAAGATTCCTCACATGTCCCTTATGTCAGGGTTCTTCCTCCTCAGTCTACATGCCTACATCATGG
The DNA here is from genome assembly GCA_000404065.3 of Pinus taeda. Lineage (NCBI taxonomy): Eukaryota > Viridiplantae > Streptophyta > Pinopsida > Pinales > Pinaceae > Pinus > Pinus taeda. The sequence continues at coordinate 94,055 of APFE030440303.1, read as the reverse complement.
TTCCATTGCATCATCGGTCTCAGCCTTCGCTCCCACCTCTGCCTAGTCGTCGAATGGAAAAACTTTGGTTTATTTATAGCCCATGGCAGGAAAATTTAACAAAGTGGCCCTTTGGGTTGTTTGTTAGGCGCTTGGCTTGGTGGGTGGAGGTCTTAGGGTCATGCCCGCGGGCCTCCCCCATATAGTGCATTTATTGTTGTTGTTTTTTTAAATATTGGGTTTCGTTGTTTTATGATGACGGTGTTGTATTTTAGGGTAGGCGACTGACGCCGGTGTGGGTTCAATAGCCACTGGCCCTTTATCATACATGGTTGATTGGGTGGTGGGTCTACCAATGGCTACCTACCCCCATATATAATACATTTATATGTGGTTGGGGCGTTGGCAAGGTGGGTGGCCTACCACCCATTATATATAATACATCTTACACACCAGAGAAACCATCCACTATATTTTTTAGGGGTCACTGGCACAATTAATTGTTCAACATTTTGACAAGCTCCAATTATCGTTAAGTGCCAAATTGTTGCTCAGTTTGTTGCCTCCAAATTTAGCAGTTATGCTAAATTTAGTTGAACTTCCAAATTTAGTGAGCCTCCAAATTTAGTTAGTGACAAAAGTCCTGCTTCTTTGACTTGAAACTTTGATTGCCAATAAATTGCACATACAGAGTCAGATTTGAGTGTCATCTGCACCATTGGAATCAGTATGACAAGCTATTCGATTTGGGGCTTGTATTGATGAAATCAAAATACTTCTATTTTTGAGCCTCTCCAGAGAAACTTGGATCATTCCTCCCCACTGAGGAGATTTTCTACCTCCAAAAACATAAATATGACAACAATCTCGATCTGCATAACAACTGCCTCTGATAAGCCACCTTCCCTTCCCTTCACCTTTGTACTTCATAACTTGGAATGATGAAACCAACACCTGTATCATATGAAAACCCATAATTGCTAATACATGTTCAAGTACAAGACCAAAATAAGACCCAAGCACAACCCATACTTTCCAAGAGTTTATAACACACTCATGGTCAAGTTTACATTAAAAACTAATACTCATCCCATCCACTATAATGGCTAAAATAGCACCATGTTTCCAACACAAGAGATGTTATACATTCATCACATTTACAAACAACTGAAACATGTGATTTACAAAATGTGGCCATGCTCAACTACTTAAAAATGTTTTGATGCCACCATCTCTCACCTAACCAGGTGAATGGACCTTCTTCCTGTAGTTGATTCTCTTGTTCAAATTCTTCCCTGACTGGTTCCTTCATAGTTGCTTTCACATGCTTCTTGTCCTTCTTTTGTCGTTGCTTTGGAATGAGCTTCCAACATGTAGCTCTCTGATGTTCATCTTTGTTGCAATGGCTACACAATTTCTTTCTCTCCCAGACTTTCCTAACCTTCCTTCTACCCTTATGTGGAGAAGGCTCTTCATGTCTTGGCCTCTTTCTCACTGCCATTCTTTTTCAACACTTGGAAACAACATGGTTATTCAAATCACAAAAAGTACATGGTTTTTTATGCCATAATCTTTGCTCATCAATATTGATTTTCTTGTAATCAAAAGGAACATTAGAATACTGAGACTTTTTATATCATGCTTGGTTGGCTCAGGTGCGGCTTTGAAAATAATTACTTGCCTTAGCTCTTCCTCTATAATTCTCAATATCATGGGAGGATTGTGATGTGCTCTCAGCATCCTCTTTCCTCGATGCTTTTGGTAATGTCTTGGATTCTCTGTTTGAGGAATCCTTTTCTTTTGCTTCCTTCGAACATTCTCATTTAATGTACCCCAGTCCTGCAAATCGATGTCTTCGTACAATCTCCAATGGCTAGTAATTCCTTAGCCACTAATACCAAGTCCTCCTCGTTTTATACCCCACCTTAGTGAGGAGTCTCATGTCGATCCATTAAATAGGTATCTCAATGCTTCCAATAGAAATAACATCACGAGAATAAGGGGTTTCTTTTACCTTTGATTCTGTCGGTGATGTTGGGTCATCTTCTTTGGCCAACTCTCCTTTTGTAGTGCAACATTCTCCCATTTTTTTCTCCACAACTTGCTCTAACATGATCCTCATTGTATGCTTCTCTTCCTCTACATCTTTTATAAGCCTTCGAAGCTATGGATTCTTTGGTTAAATGAAATGGTTAATATCTTCCAACTCTTGAAGTGTTGCTCACTTCAATCCTTTGCCCATGATGACATTCACAATCCTTGGAAAAATGGTCAGAATGCTCTAATACCAGTTGATCCGGACAATTTTTGTGAATAGTCTTAATTTTTTTTTTCCATTGCAAGACCTTTTACTGACACATATTTGCATGAAGCATGAATGAAACATTCTCTAAACAATACTTCAGCAATCCATTAACATAAGCAAGAAGAAAATAACCATGAAGCAATAATAACACAACATGTAATAATGGAGTTCATCTAGTTTGGACTATGTCTTAGGGCGCTAGGTCAAGAGTGGGGAGGCTACTTCATTAGTCTCTGCAAAAGAATGATGAGTACATGGAAACATTTCTATCAACACAAGGATGGAACTCTTATCTTGAATGGAATGTCTCTCCAAAGAGACGTTCTCCTACAAAGAACTCTCACTCACAAGACGTTCTCCTTTAGCATGACAAATGAATGATCTCTCACAAAATTGGCATAAATGGACTCTCACACATATGTGGCATAAAATTGTCCTCTTGAATTCACTAATCAGATTCAAATCACACTCATGATCATCACAATCATCTAAAAATTGTGAGCATTGCATCATCTCGGTTTTTGTGCAATGACTAAATTGATGAATTTCCTACAAGAATTCATCTCACAATCCTGCTACAACATAAAAAGATTAAGAAAACCTGCAACATAAATCCATTCTTTCACCAAAACAAAAATAAGAAAAGTGGCCAAAATGCATCATTATACATCCCAATCTCGCGATGGCCTAGAAATCGGGTGCTCAAATGCCTAAACGGATTGTGCCATCACAATATTTGCAAAAAATCGTGAAATTTGAGTATAAACATGACCCCATTATGAAACTTCCAAATTTGGCCCCCAGGGAATCTAAAAGATTCTTGCATCAAGGTTCCATTGCTCAATGTTCTGCCTCTGGAAAATTGGTTGCTCATATCAAAAACCACCTGCACCATCATATTCCTGGCAAAATTCTGAGCAATTTGAGTATAAAGTTGACATATTTTTGACATAGGGCCTCCATTTTAGATTCCTCATATATTCCCTGCGTCAGGGTTTTGCCTCCTCAGTCTACATGCCAGCGTCACAGTTCCATTGTGTCATTGGCCTTGGACTCCGTGCCCACCTCTACTTGGAAGATTTAATGGCAAAATTCTATTTTTTTATAGCCCATGGTGGGCGAATTTAACAAAGAAACATGTTGGGCCATTGGTTAGGGACTTGGCTTGGTGGGTGGAGGTTCAGGGGTCAAGCCCACGAGCCTCCTCCATATTGGCATTGTTTTTTAAAATATGGGGTTTCGTTGTTTTATGATAGCAGTGGTGTATTTTAGGGTTGTCATTGGGAAAGTTGGGCAATGGTTGACGCAGGTTCGATACTCGACGACCCTTTATCATATGTGGCTTGTTAAGTGCCATATTGTCGCTCAGTTAGTTTCCGCCAAATTTAGCGTTCTGCCAGATTTATCCGAACTACCAAATTTAGTGAGCCTCCAAATTTCTTTGGCAACAAAAGTCATGCTTCTTTTACTACTAATAACTTACACATACAAAGTCAAATTTGAGTGTCATCTATGCCACTGGAATAAGGATGACGAGCTCTTCGATCTAGTCCTAATTTCGATGAAATCTAAAGACTTCAATTTTTGAGCCTCTCCATAGTCACCTAGATCAATAGTACATGCATTGAAAATGTGGAGACATTACTTGCTTGGAAGAAAGAATGTTTAATATTAGACCATGGAGGGCTAAGATACCTATTTGACCATCCCAAGTTAAATGAAAGAAAAGCTAGATGGCTAGCCTTGATTAATGAGTTTGAATTTGAAATAAGTACATTAAGGGCAAAAGAGAACAAAGTGGTAGATGCACTCAGTGTAAGCCTGCAAGTGGTACATTTTCCAACCAAAATCACTTATGAAGTTGATGTCAAAGAAAGGATCAAACACACATTACCTTAGGATGAGCATTACCAACATGTGAAGGAACACTTGCAATAGGAGCCGAAAGGATCATCAAGTAAGAATTACTCACTCACTAATGATGGTATGTTGAAGTTAAAGGATAAATGGTATGTGACTTGCATGGGATATTTAAGGAAGCACACCATACAAAAGTTACACAAAAGATCTTATTTACGTCATCGTGTTTATCAGAAAATGATAATAAATATGAAGAAAATGTACTATTAGTTGGGCATGAAAAGGGAGGTCATTGATTACATTGCGAGGTGCCTGGAATGCCAACAAGTTAAAGTGGAATAGACATCCAATGGGATTATTGTAGTTAATCCCCATTCTTGAGTGGAAATGGGAAGTCATACCTATGGGCTTCGTCATAGGATTTCCAAATATATCCAGCAAACACGATGTTATAATGGTGGTAATAGAAAAATTGAGCAAGGAAACCCACTTTATAGTTTTCAAGTTCACTCATAAGGCAATTGACATTGGTCATATTTTCGTGAAATAAATATTCATATTACATGGAAAACCAAAGAAGATCATTTCGGATCGAGATGCCAAGTTCACTTCAAAATTTTGGAAAGCATTGTTTTCTGGTTTTGGGACTCAGCTAACATTTAACGATGTATCATCCTTAGACTGCTGGAGAAATTGAGAGAGTGAATAGAATGTTATAAGACATTCTGGGGATGTATGATTAGCCAAAGAGGTGGGAATAGTTCCTGCCCTTAGTTGAATTTGCTTACAACAATGGGTATCAAGAGTCACTAAATATGAGTCCTTCTGAGGCTTTATATGGTAGAAAATATAGTACTACCATCAGCTGGGATGATCCAACGAACAAGGTGGTCCTTGGACTTGATATGCTAAAGAAAATGGAATATGAGGTAATTAAAATTAGGCAAAAAATGAAGGCAACCCAACAAAAGAGTTATGTAGATAAATAGATAATGAATAAGAAATTTTAGGTGGAAGAGCATGTATATGTCTGCATCAGACCAAGAAAGAGTTGAATGTGAATAGGGTCTTGTGCTAAGTTGGCACCAACATTTTGCAGTCCATTTCAAATATTGGAAATAACAGGGCCAATGGATTACATATTAGCCTTACCACCCACAGTGAAAGCACATGATGTTTTTCAAATTTTCTTTAATTAATAAGTGTGTACATGATGCTAATCATATTATTGATTGGTCTATGATATAGGTGGAATCTAAGGGAGAATTCCAACCAGAACCATAGTGCATTCTGGACCAGAGGTAATGGAAGCACTTTGGACTAGATGAAACCACCTAGGAAATGGTTGATCAGATGATGCTACTTTACTCTTTTTTGTTCCCTGTATAAATGAATGTAAGAGTTGTACATGTAAATATCTCTGTTGTATTTTTGTGTTCCATTTATAGAACACCGAGGAAGTTGTTCCTTTAAGGGGGAGGGATCTATAACAATCATTTTTTCTATACCCCATGTAAATGTCACCATGTACTTATGTTTATGTAAACTATGTAAAAATGCTATTTATGGATGAGTTGAAGGGGAGAACATAGATTTAGAGATATGAGGAGGAGAGGTTGCTTGTGATGTGTTTAATCCAAGTCACACATACTTCATTTAGTTCATTTACCTATCTTCTTGACAAATTAAATGGCCTATAAAATACACATTGAAGTTTGGTATGGGCTGCTAAAGTAGAGGATGATGCCCATACTGCCCCCTTCCTCGTGGGATAGGACGAAAAGAGGTTAACCATCCAATAGAGAAGAGAGGTAAACACACAAAAGAAGGGGACAAGTAAGAGGGAGAGCAAACAAAACACACAGAATGGAAGAGAGTAGAATGCAAGGGGAGAACGTGAAAGGAAAAACACATAGGAGAAGTAAGATCTAAATGGGAGAAAACACAAAGTAAAATATTCTCAAGCAACGACAAAATAAGAAGAATTATATTCCTGAGCTAGTGCTTTGTGGTTGGGAAGAAATTCCCTACGGTTTTATTGAGGTTTATGTCGTATGCATATGTTTGTTTGGCTAGTGATGGATCGATGGAGATTTGAATCACTTAGTGCTTTTCTTAGTAAATATCATAAACCACAAAGTGTTTGTTGGGAAGTTGGTAAACCACTTAGTCCTTGTTGAATGGGATGATAAACCACTTAGGTGCTTGTTGGAAGGTTGATAAACCACTAGGAAGGTGAGTTAAGCCACTATGTCACTTGCTAAAAATGGTTGATAAACCACTAAGTGCTTGTTGCGGAAGCTGACAAACCACTTAGTGCTTGCCAAGTAAGCTGATAAACCACCTAGATATGGGGATATAGACTCATGTAGTGCTTGCCTTGAAACCCAACTGATAAACCACCTTTATTTTGTATTCAATCCCTTGGAACTGAGAAGTGCTTCATCTGAGCCTTGGTGTGAATCCCTGTGATTGAATTCAGTTAGGTAAAGAGTCACTATGGTTCTTATTGCTAGAGAGCAGTTGATAAACCACCTTGACAGTGGATTCCTCCTTTTGTCTATTTGACTAAATATCAGTGTGAAATTCCCTTGAGCAAATAAATCCTCAAACTCTAAATCCGGCTTGGGGGTGGTCAACTGCATGAAAGATTGTAATGTAGTTGGCCTATGGTTGGGTGGAGAGTTGAAGTCTCTCCTTTAGTTTCCAACCATTCAAGTTAAACATATAAGTGTATTGCTTGTATCTATTTGCACTATGGATGATGAAAAATATCTGATATGTGATATGTAAGTGCATGGGTCAACACTACCTCTGGAGGAATGCTAATATTTTTGTATGTTCGTGGTGAATGATTTGCTTTATACACATCTGATGTCGATATGGGCTATAAATTCCCCAACTTAACTTTAACTTCCCGTAATTTATAAATTCAAAAATTTAGTTTTTAACATCCAAATAAAAACCATAAAAAACCCACTTACATTAAATTTTCTACAAATTCGCCGACCTATTCTACAATTTTAGTAGGTTGAGGTCAGGAAGGTCAGTTAAATTGGAGGTTGGTTTGATTTCACATAAGTGCCAGACTAAGGTCGAGATCAACTTGCTGTGGATTAGTCAGGATTCAGAATCGACTAAGATTAGGAGGTTGGGCCAACTAGACCTCAATTTAAATAACCATAAAAAAATACCCTACTGTTCTCACTCTGAAAGGGTGTTTGGTTGTTCCAACTTTGATTATCCTTTCACAAATATGTAGTTTGAATATGCACTAGATTTCATTTCAATTGAGGCTTTGTTTCAACTTCTGAAGTTTTTATTGTGTTTATTCAATACTATATGTGTATCCAGTGTTCTAGGCGCATTCATGAGATTCTATATCATTCTTACACCTCACATAACTGCAATAAAGCAATTGCAATCCTCCAGGATGGTTTCCTTTTACCAATTTAGAGAACGCCTCCAACATTCTTAGCATTCCAACGACTATCCCCTCTCTTCAATCAATGCTTTGGTTTACTTGCCCAAAGATAATGATTTATTCTTAGAATTAGACCATTCATTGCTATAATTTACCTATTGGTTGAACATTTCGATCAACAGTTAACCCAAAAATTTAATCTCTCTTAGAATTTGAAATAATTCCCAATGCAGAGCAATGTTGGCTCACAAAATTCTAATACAAAGGCCAATTCCTTCAGCTCGAATCCACCATATCAGAGTGATGTTATGCCAATTATTGTTTTGGCATATAATTCCATTCCTTCAATGCCTTTCCGTCACTATTCTCACACAAATTTTACCCCATAGCTCAATTTGTCATAGTTATTGTAATAAACATATTCAACACAAAATCATTGACTCAAACTTCAAAATAGGATTCCAACCCTCTATAGGGATCATGCATTCCTATGACTGTTAACTACTAGAAGTACAATAAACCATAATAATTTATTCATTCATGAAAGAAATTACAAGAGTTACGCATAGATTTCAGAGTGATCATTCATACAATTGTCCAATTGATCCTTCACTCATCAACCACAAACACAAAACTATTTCTAGTTTAATGCACACAGAAAACTTCATTCAATTATAGCTATTACAACATATTAGCGGCTTGATCATGCCAAAATGGTGTAATTTACCTTGGCCCTTTTCTCATCTCTCTCATACACACTATGTATCCCTCCTGCTAATGCTCAATTACTTTAGATACTAAAGAAGGAATTTGAACTGTCAATTAGTTTAGATACTAATCAAACTCCACAAGATTATCCACTTATCACTCAGATCCACAAAATCTTCAAAAGATCGCTCTAATATCACAACTCTCAACATCTACTCAACAAAAGTAGATTTAATTACATATGAACCAATCCTATATAGTCCTTCTAGAATTTATAAAAGGAAAACTTCAATAATTTAAAAAATTAGGGAACCCACTCCTTTGGTAAATGAACACTCCTAGATCCGGTAAAAAGAGGCTTTGACTTAAGGTAAGATGCTCCTACATCATACTCCCAAGACAGAAAAAATTTATGGTCTCCTGAGCATGTTCTTTTATGGACTAATTAAAAATCCTCCTGGATCCCAAAATTTATGTTGTAACTTGTCACTTGCTAGATTGACATGTGGTTGTTCTGTAGTTATTTGCCATCGTCATCAATCCTAAACTTTGTTTTGTTTCTCAAAAAACTCATTGTTCCAGATGTCATCATTAACCACTTGTCCATAATTGTAGTAGTTGTTGTTGTACATCCACCCAAAAACATTTATTTTTAATTCTATTGTTGATTGCAGATTGTTACTTCCCTGAATTTAACCTATTATTCACTCACAAAACAATTGGGACTTCCACAAATAACATTCAAAATTCTATTCCATATTCCCTCTATCTTCCATTGTTATCATCTATTGTTTCCAACTTACTCCATTTTTTTTCTCAGGTACAACAATCCATATGCTTGTGTTTTGTTGATTTGTTATAATACACAACCTCTCCATTTCTATTGTTTGAAGTGGAATTCTTTCACTTTCTCCAACAATATGTTGATTTTCATTCTTTTGTTGATTTGATGACAATTTGATTGCATGCTGCAAACTCGTATTTTTGGTAATCTTCTTCTGTTTCAATAACATCAAATGTGAAGGTTGTAGGAATTCTCATTCCTTCATTCCAAGCCTCATTTCCTTTGTTCAACAGGGATAACTTGTTGCTCTCATTTTCAATGCCTTTGTGCTTTTATTGAATTGCAGAAGTAAAAATTACTCCAAACATATTTTGCAAAGTATATTTAATATCTAAAAATGAAAAGTTTATGATGAAATTACATTTTGCATTCATTCCTTCCCTAAAATTATTTTGATGTTCATGTTGTTGATATGCATAAGACATAATGAAATTGTTAGGTTCTCCTACTATCACCTTATCTGCCAAGTTGCCTTGGACCTAAACCATCTTAAAGTTCTATAATTTGAGTTATTTTTGAACCAACATATTTCCCTTATGCCTCAAATTTTTCTAGGTTCCTTCTTGTTGTCTTGAATTCCTCTTCTTTTTTCTTGTATACTTTTTAGTTGGTTTCACTAGATTTTGCAAATTTCATTACTAAAATCCTCTTGCTATCTTAATTGATTATAATTGATACCTCATTCTCTAGTTATAAAATCCTCATACTGATTTGATGTTCCCTTAGGCTATTGTGGCATTTCCTCCAATAGTTTTGGTCCCTTATTGAAGTCTTCAATCACTGCCTTTAAACATTGTATTTTTCCTTGAATCTTTAGTTCCTCAATTCCATTGCATCTTTCCTTTTCAAATCATTCTCAACAAGTGTGTAATAAAATTTTCTTCATCTCCTGCAATTTCTTTGTTACATTAAACATCATCATTTTTCAGCATAACAACTTCTTATCTTGCATACCCTTTCTCATTTCCTTTCAAAGCAATGCCTTGGTTCACTTTCTCTTCTTTGTAACTGTCTCTATGAGCCAATCTCCTTTCCTCCTACATAGCAACTTGTTTATTGTCTTCTAATCCTTGGTCCCTCATATACTCTTATGAAATTACCAAAATACTTGAAGCTGAGCTTTTATGATTGACTCTTCCTTCATTATATCCACTATGTAAAAGAAGTATTTTCTCCTTTCCCAATCTCCAAATGTTTCTAACTCCTTAAAAAATAGCCAAATATACACTTAGGAAAAGAAAACAAACCAAACTAATCATACCTTTGAGTTTCCTTTTACAAATTTGAAGAGTCTCATACTGAACTCTTTCTTGACTTCTTCCTATGTAATCTTTGCAAACCATTACTGGATTTCTTCTTCTTGTGACAATATTTTGTCCACCTTTAAGCTTTGCTAATCCATGTTGTCCTTCAGAAGAAAAGTTTTACCTTCATGGAACTTATGCTTCTTCCACCATTTCTAATATATGTTCAACTCTATTTTCTTTGGTACCTACAAATACACATTCATAAAAATAATTAAAATTAAAACCATGAGACTTTTTAGTCTCTGAAGATACCTCTAGCATCATTCCATCATCTTCAAATTCTTATAAAAGGATTGGTCCCTTCTCTTGTTCACTAATATATTCTTTCATCTCATACTTAATTACTCTGAGCGCTTCCTCTCTCTCCACTCTTTGCCTTAACTTCTCAACAAATAATTCCTTGGCATATCACTTGACCTTTTTTCTTACATAAAATCCTTTCCTCAAGTTTTATCTCATTCTCTCCTGTAGCAACTTCTTTAGGTCGTTGAGTTTTGCATTTATCTCAATAATCTCTTTGTTAAATTATTGATCACTCATCATTTTCTTCGTGCCTTCTGCTTTAACATACTTAAATTCATTTTTGTTGCGGCTTCCTTCTAAATTCTTCCTCTAACTCTCTATAGTCATCTTCGTCTGATTTTATTTTGTGAGCTTCTCCATTCCCACTGTGAGCTATAATGAATCCTCCCCTCTCATAATAAGCCTTTCTACCTACTACTAATATCTCACCAAGCCTCCTCCTAAGCTTATCCTTTTGCTATTACTGGTTCTTCCTCTGGAACCTTCTAAGCGCTCCTTTGCTCTTCTCTAGCTTCTACACTCTACTCATGATCCTCTTCTTCTTCCTCTGAGAACTTCCATTGTTCCCTTTGGTCTAGTGTCCAAACGAAGTCTTCTTAAAGCATTCTTTGCTACAATATTTCTACCACATTCTTGAGAGTTTTTGTTTCTCTTTCCTCTGCTACAACTGTTATCATTGCTTCTCCTTTCTTTCTACTACCTAATTCAACTCTCTCTTGAACTTAGTTTAAACAAATTTATTACCCATCCTCCAAATGACGTCTACAATCTCCAATCTTCTTCCTTTATGCTTCAATCTGCAAATTAAATTCTCAAAACCAAAGTCAATAAAACATCAATAAATACCTATCATATCTCCTCAAAATTTTGTCTTCCAACAGTCTTTTGTATAATGTCCCTACCTTTTCTTCATGCATGCATTTTTAATTTATCCCCTTTGAATCAACTCAATACTTTTGTTGTCAAGCTCAACTCCCTTATCATCAAGAAATTCTCTTGTTCTTAGCTACAATCATCCTACTGTAACCACCTTTATCACTACTATCTATAATCAATAATTGAAACAAAATATCACTCACCTCTATGTTCAATTCATATGAACTTACATAATGTTGTTACAATCCTCTAATGTTCAAATAACATAATTCTACTTTCCTCCCAAGGTAGATTTCATTTCCTAAGGACTTCATCCTACAGTCATCAATCCCCTAAATATAAATTATGAATCAAAAAAATTTACCGTAATCAGATCCCTCAAATTGTTGATGTTGCAAGATTTAAATCTCCTTTTAAAAGAGCATTTGAAAATCTGAAGTCCACACTAGCTCCACCAATATAACTTCATATTAAATTCTCTGTCACATTGTTCTATGCCAATCAATTGTAATTCCTTCAATAATCTACCAATTCCATCTTTCTAGATTTCAAACCTATACAAAAGGCTTCATAACCGTGTACAGACCACATCTTAGACCAATAAACAATTCACGCCTTACCTCTCACGTTTCTCCAAATTTAATCCTTTGCAAGTTCCACAAACTTTTCCATTCTATCATTTGTTGAACTCTTCCCAAAGAGTAATATTGCTTCTTCAAATATCCTTTCACCAAAGAGATTTTTAGCTCTGATACCAAAATGATGCCAATTTGGCCTACTAAATGTGCCAACTTAACTTTACCTTCCCAAAATTTATAAATTCAAAACCAATTTTTATAAGATCTAAATAAAAACCATAAAAAAAACCCAGTTACGTTAAATGATCTAAAAATTCGCTGACCTATTTTATAATTTTAGTAGGTCGGGGTTGGGAAGCTCGGTTAAGTTGGAGGTTGACTTGATTTCACATAAGTGTCTGACTAAGGTCGGGGCTGACCTGATGTGGATTAGTTGAGGTCTCGAGCCGACTATTGTCGGGAGTGTTACCCACCACTTTGTGGGTGATATCCCCATGAGAAATTTTCCTCCATGGTCAGCCTTAGCCAACAGCCAACAAACCCTTGATGCCTCCCACTAGCTCATTGTGCCATTTATTTTCTACCTGAGCCAACCATGTGGTCCCTCACCCACCTGTATTGATCGTATGTTTGAAGGTGGGCCTCCTAAATCTAAAGGTATGTGTTGTCATTTGGTAAGTGAGTATTGGGTTTACTTATAATGGATACTTTTGGGTATGGATTGATGGGAGGATTTGGTGGAAAGAGTGGGCTTAGTTTGTGCTCTTTCCCCCTTGATCTCTTTTGGTTGTTACCATTGGATCTTAGTCCCGTGGGATTTCCTTTATTGACCATTTGGTTCTAGGGTGGTACTACTTTGGAAACCCCGAATTTGGGTACGTGGTCCCACTCCTTTAGCCGCACATATTACTCCCTTTCCACTCACTATACCCCTATTTATCTTTTCTCCCACCTGGGTCCACATTCCTATTTTGGGTCCACATACGGCTAGCTTCCCTATCCCCTTGCCCATACCTTAGGTTAGGCCTAGAATGATGCCCCAAAGGTTGAAGCAATTAAAAGAAAAGGTGAAAAGCATAATTGGCCACATTTAACAGGAAATTGTATAACAAAATGCAAAATATGGCCAAGACAAAATAATCACCACGTGGGAAAAAGCCAATGCATGAGCTCTACCCCAATCCATGGCCATCACCGTAGTTCCATAGGCATTAGATGAGCCTCCTTTATCATTCAGGAACCTATGATTGTCCCAAACCCTGCATGGCAATGAACCACCCTACCTAAAAGGGGGTAATCACTGCTATATCTTACATATCATGCTCTTGTACTTTGAGCCCCGAGTAGTTAATTAAAGAAATTCAAAAAAGGCAAAAGGCATATAAAGAAGGGTGAAAATTTCAAGGCCGGGGCACCTCATGTACCACAATTTCTCCCTCCTACACATCACATAGCCAGGTGTCGTCTTCCCCTTATCTAGCTACCCCTATGCCCCACTATGTGGCCTAGGATTTCCCCTCTCATTCCCTATTCCATTCCACTTATTTTTCACTTTCCACCCCCCTGAGAGGGATGTACCTTAGACATACTATCCCCTTTAAGGGTTGAAACCACCTAATAAGGTACTTGGCTAACCCCCTTTGGAGCTTGGAGACACTAGTACATGCGAAAGCCCAGTACAGAAGGGCATGCCATTATGAAGTGCCCACTTTATGGTCCATGATTTGTAAGCTCTTTTATGTGATTATTTTAATGAGTGGTTGTACTGGAATCATAGGGTATGCATTGGATCTTATGCAGGATTGCAAGTGGTTTCCTTTTGGGTTTGGTCTCCCTATATGGAATATTAGCCCTCAGAGGTCTACATTGGCACATGTAGGGTGTGCATAGAGAGCTATGGACCTCCACAACAGCAAACAACACTCCACGGGTCTTCATGGATGCTCATAGACTACTAGCGATCCACTTTTGGGTGATGGTGATATGCTTGGTACATTATGCCCAGTAGGCCCCCACAGAAGCCCCAGACTTTTGACAGGTGTCCTAGGACTTGTATGATATCATGGAAGCATTCATTCCACCACTTGGACCCTTGCAGAGGATCGACGGGCATCTTTGATTCATATGGAGACCCATGGGGTCAATTATGTGCCCTTAGACCCACTGAGAGCACCACGGGCCTACTACATGGATAACAAGGGGCCACCCCCTTGTCCATCATATTCCAAGGAATTTATTCCTCAATATGGCACTTCTGGATATTATTATACCTTTGGAGGGCCCTACGACATGTACATATTATTATTTGGCCCCTTGTGAGGCTTATTTTGACACTTGTGAGCTAGTTTGGTGGGCTTGTCACTAATAGGAGTTTTATTTGCACATTATTTTATCATTAGGGGCTAATGTAGGCCCATAGGCCAATTCAAATTCCTTAGGAGGCTATATATTTTTGTTAGATACATTCATTTGTATTATCAATTGACTTGGGATCTCTCTAATCATAGAGATTTTTCACACTTTTTCCTTGGTGGATATTTTTGGAGATGGATGAATTTTGATGTATGTATTTGGGTTATTTCTCTTGTATTGGATATTTATTGAGCAAGCAAAATGCTGGTTGGATATGCTCCATAATGTTATAAGTAAAATTTGATGCTATTATTCTTATTGTTGCATACTGCTAAAATTAGGGCTAGTTGTTGCATTATCGAAATGTGGAATTGAGCATGTTTTAGCTAATTTAATGTATGGGCCAATGTTATATGAATGAAATGTCCTAGATATTTGTTTATCTCAAGAATCTTGCATCACTTTCTTTTAAGTATAAATGCTTGAAGGTCACTTTTCTTTTCTTTCTCTCAACATTGGACGAAGTTGAATTTCTGGGCCTCCTTGATCAAGAAACCAAGTTCTTACTCATCATTGTCCTTGACTCCATATTCCCAAGTGAACTAAACACTGATCCTTCAAAAAGGGTGATCATTTCAACCCTCTTTTAACCACTTTCCCATTTTTCCCCAAGTCTAGCTTCATTAGGTCACCTAGGGCATCAATTTCCCAGGAATTGACCTGAGGAATTTTTTTTTTCCTATAGGTATTGCGCTGGTGGGTCCCCTCCCTCTCCTCCAAATTTGAGGAAATTCTAACGGTGGAATCTCTGGAAATCTCAAGTCCTAGCTCTAAGATCGAATTTTTCTTAGGCATCCCCAAGGCTAGACCTCAATAGGATCAATTCAACCTTTTGAAGAAAGTATTCTTGTTTGGTCCTTTCCCTTCACCTTGTCCAAGATAGGAACATCATTGATTGCTACATTCCATCCCCGAAATTGCGTTGGGTCCATTTTAATCCATGTGGTCCCACTTCTCAATAAAGACCATTTGTCAAGGACCATTGGGGAATCCAAGTTTCCCACTGATTATAGGGATTGAGAAATTTGTTCATAAGCCTATACTTCCTGCCTCAACCCTCCAATCCTCACCCCTTATCCCTCGTGGACCAAGTCCCTTGCTTAAAGAGAAAGCAAGCTCCATTCTTCACTCCATCCTTGGGAAAGGGTTTTCAGGCTCACTTCTCACCTATCCATTGACATATACTTTACAAGTGAAGCCCTACACGACTGAGACTCCTCCCATCGTTGAAATTTCCTAAAGAGTAGGGAGACTTAGCTGTGGTGACAATGGGCTAATGCTCCACAGTTTCCCTTAACCTAGCAGTTGCCCTCTTACGAACCCCTTTAGGTCCCATGCTGGTTTGAGTGGTAAAATTTCTGGCACCATTTCCGGGGACATGAGACGTGTGTTTTGTTCCTCGTTACAACATACCAACATATCATTATTGGTGACTCCATTGGAAGAATGAAGCCCTAGTTATTCATTGAACTTTAAGGTCGATGCTTGTAGGGTGAAGCAAGAATTTTCTAGGCATATTTAATTTCACCTTGGTGACTCTTACATATGTTTCATGTATACCTCAAATAGGTTGTCATTCTTTCATAAATTTCCCACTTCGGACATTGCTAGCATCCCGGGACATCCCTATCATGTCACAAGAAGGATGGTATGTGGGTTATCTGTGTTCGATGGTGGCCCAAGCTTCGTAATTAACCATGTGGAAAGATTTAATGCACACACTTCAAAGGATAAAGTGGTCCACCAGGATATCCTTATGTTGTTATTCTTTAGTTCTCTCTACGGTAACAACTCATGGTTGCAAAATCACAAAACTAGAAGCATCTTATATATTGAAGAGTTAGTTGATGGCTTTCTTATACATTTTCAAGTACACCATGCATTAAGCACCCAAGAGGAAGCCTTCATTGAGCTTCATCAAGACATTAAGAATCTAGGTAATGGGTAAGAGGATGAGTCCTCCTTGGGCCCACATAATGAAAATGATGATTTTGAGGACACATTTATCAGGAAGGGTGAATTTTTGGAAAGAGAAATTGAGATCAACCTTACCTCTCTCAAGAATATTACTCTTGATGAAACCTCTTTTGAAAAGCTTGAGAGATATGACCCCATTAGCCCCTTGGAATATGAATTTGAAGATTATTTCCACAATGAAAAGGAGAAATGGGAAATTTTTGGTCTTCAATTTGATTATGCTCCTATTTACGACACTGACAAGGAGGATGATGGTGAAATTGATCTTCCTTTCCCCTCAGACACTACTTATGACTACATGCCCATTGATACCCTTGGGAAGGAGAGCCTTCATTTTCCTTTGCAAAAAGAGGAGCAATTGAAAGTGATCAATTTTCCTTTTAGATTAGACCTAATATTTGGTACCAAGGACATTGATAGGGCTCCCACTTCTCTTGAGTCCGATTATGCGTTTAAATCACTTGATCCTTTATATTATGATTTTGGGAAAGTGCAACCTGTTGAATACAACACTTCTTTCTCCCTTTTTCCTATTGGTGATCATCTTGAGTCCTCATCAAGTGATCCCCTCACACATGGTCATATGATTTCACTTAAATGTGAGCCTTTCCCCCTCTTGAGTATAATGTCAAGGAAAATCCCTTCATTGAATATACTTTATCCCCTTTGAATCATCCTCAGGATTATGATCACTCTACAACCTCTCCTTCCCGCTGTGACGATCACATTGAGATACCTATTTGTTGCACTCCTTCTTTCTCTCACCCTTTGTTCCCATCTCATCATAACCATGTGACATCCTTGAAGCATGATATTACAAGCATTGATTGTGATGAGGAGTTCTCAAGAGTGATCATTCATTCCTCCATTTTGTACCTAGAAGGGGAGCCTTGGACCTCTAGAATGACCAATTTAGTTTCTCCTAGGACCTCCATCTACCTCGAATGGAGATCATATTTTCTGGCCTCCCACCCACTTCATCAGCAATGTGACTATTTACACATTCAATTTGGGGGTTTCTACATGAGTAATCATACTGGCAGGAATATGTATATTCATGTGATGATATGTTAGTTGCACTGCCTTTATGAGTACACTTAGTATAAACATTACTATATGCATGTTAGGGTAGGATGCATTGCATGGTGATCTCTGCATTAGAACTAACCACATGTGATATTTCTTATGACAGATTAGATTTCATTTAGGTTAAAAAAATTGCATATTTTATTTCTTGTTGGTTTATGGGCTAACATTAAGCATGGGTGATCATAAGACACCGTAAAACATGTTGCCCCGTGGCCTTGATCTTTGACATGTGCAGATAACAGGTTTACGGTGACCAAGAGATTGTTGGAGTTCTCATGACATCCCATTCGAGCAACCTCATCCACTTCCTCGAGAGATCATGTCCCAGTTGGAGCCATATGTTACCCACCACTTGGTGGGTGACATCCCCAGGAGAAAATTTTCTCCATGGTGAGCCTTAGCCGACAACGAGAAAACCCTTGATGCCTCCCACTAGCTCGTTGTGCTATTTATCTGCGACTTGAGCCAGCCATGTGGTCCCTCACCCACCTGCATTGATCCTATGTTTGAAGGTGGGCCTCCCAAATCTAAAGGTATGTCTTGTCATTTGGTAATTGAGTATTGGGTTTACTTATCATGGATACTTCTGGGTATCGATTGATGGGGGGATTTGGTGGAAAGAGTGGGATTAGTTTGTGCTATTTTCCCCTTGATCTCTTTTGGTTGTTATGCTTGGATCTTATTCTTGTGGAATCTCCTTTATTGACCAGTTGGTTCTAGGGTGGTACTACTTGGGAAACCCCAACTTTAGGTGCATGGTCCCACTCCTTTACCTTAACATATTACTCCCTTTCCACTCATTATACTCCCATTTATATTTTCTCCCACCTGGGTCCACATTCCCATTTTGGGTCCACATAGTATTAGCCTCCCTATCCCCTTGCCCCTACATCGGGTCAGGCCTAGAATGATGCCCCAAAGATTGAAGCAGGTGGAGAGGCAACAACTTCTCAAGGATTATGCAATTTTTCTTGGGAGAGAGAGAGTGAAAAACTTCGAGATCTGATGATGGGGCAATAACAAATATAGATCAGCCTTAGGGTGAGTTAGATTAGTCAATAACATGGGCCATAAAATATCATGCAAAAGGAAAAACACGCATGCATAAAAAGGCTCAACAACGACAATTGCTGGTAGGCAAAAAGAAGGCGATGCGACACTTATAAAAATTGAATGATGGAACGAAACAACACTTGTACATGCTAATAATAATAAAAATTCCAGCTAGCATGAAAATAAATTGGAAAAATAACACTCATAGAGGCAAAAGCGACAAAAAAATAACAAAAAGGGACACATGAATAACTTACCCAAAAAAGCACTGCAAACCAATTCCAAATCTCCCTGACCTTGTGGGGAAAGTTAAATCTCCAATGTTGAGTGTGAAAATGAGCTCTACAAGTTTTATTATATAGATCTATCCCCCATTGGGTTAGGTTAGGGTTTATAATGCACACGCCTAAAATCATGAAGGAAGTGACACTTGTCCTAAGATAAAAAATAAAAACTTTGTGCCACTTGTCAAACAATGATGTTGCACTCCCTATTTTCTAGGGATGCACATTAGCTCACTCTGGGAAACTGCGTAGCCTCACTAGTTGAAGGAACTATGCAATTCCCAATAACAAGGGATTGCGCAGTGCACTAACTCAGTGGATTGCACAGTCTTGACTCTAAGGGAGAGATTGCACAATTTTTCATGCTCAGTGACTTCCTGTCTTCAAGGTTGCACAATTCTGATTCTCAAGGGATTGCTCAGTCTCCAGTGGTAGGTGATTGCGCAATTCCTAAAGGGAATATTGAAAATTTGTGCAAGATCAAGGCAAGAGTTGTCTTGTGTTTAGAAGTTGTTTAGTTGTCATTGAAAAGACACAGTCATCATCAAGGTAACCTAATCTAGTCATCACAAGCACTACATGCAAAAAAAAGTAATATCAACAACAAACAACAAGAGGAATATTTGACGAATGTGAAATGTAAGTTCTTATGAATAGAAGGCAGGCTCCAAAATCAAGGTATAGGAAAAATTTTGGAGGGGGTTTGTAGCAGCTACAACAACCTCCAACATTCTCAATGTTCCAACAATGATCCCCTCTCTTCAATCAAAACTTTGTTTTACATGCCCAAAGATAACAATTTATTCTTAGGAATTTGACCATTCATTGCCATAATTTACCTACTGGTTGAACATTTCAGCCAACACTTAACCCAAAAATTAAATATCTCCTTGAATTTGGAATAATTACCAACGCAGAGCAATGTTGTCTCATGAACTTCTAATACAAAGGTCGATTCCTTCAAGTTGAATTCATTGTATTAGAGCAATGTTTTGCCAATTATTGTTTTGGAATAAGGTTCCCTTCCTTCAATGCCTTCTGGTCACTATTCTCACACAATACGTACCCACAGTTCAATTTGTCATAGCTATTGAAGTCAACATATTAAACATAAAAACTCATCGACTCAATCTTCAAAATAGGCTCCCAACCCTCTATAAGGATCATGCATTCCCATGACTGTTAACTACTAGAACTACAATCAACCATAATAATTTATTCATTCATGAAAGCTATTACATGAGTTACTCATAGATTTCAGAGCAATCATTCATACAATTGTCCAATTAATCATTCACTTATCAACCCCAAAAACACAATTATTTCTAGCTTATTGCACACGGAAAGCTTCATTCAATAATAGTTATTACAATAAATTAGTGGCCTAATCATGCCAAAATGGCGTGCTTTACCTCGGCCCTTCTCTCACATCCCTCATACTCACTATGTCTCCTCCCTGCGAATGCTCCTAGGCTTACAAAATAAATATGGAATTTGAACTGTCAATTACTTCAAATCCTAATCAAACTCCACAAGATTAGCCACTTATCTCCAGGATCTCTCGGATCCACAAAATCCTCAAAATATCTCTCTATTATCAGAACTCTTGAGATCTACTCATCAAAAGTAGATTTAATTACATATGAACCAATCCTATATAATCCCTCTTGAATTAAACAAGAAAAACTTCAATAATTTTAAAAATTAGGGAACCCACTCCCTTGGTAAATGAACACTCCTAGATACAGTCAAAAGGGGTTTTGACTTGAGGTAATATGATCCTGCATCAGTCTGTGTAATTATGTTGAACGTATGGATCTATGTGTTGCAGTTAGCCTCATGAACTATAGAATTGTTTTACGTGAATATGCATGGTTTCTTTAAATCCATCAGTTAATTTGTTATAGTATGTGATTTCAATTATCTAATATGTCATGAATATCATGATTCACTGCCTTGTTTAAGGCTGTATACTACCTCACATGATAAGGAGGTCATTTAGGTGTTGTGAGATGCATGAAAATTTAGTTAGACTTGGTAGTCACTAATTTTAAGAACAATGAGAACATTTTGTGGTTATGTACACTTGTCTGACGTTGATATACATGAAGCTTCACATAGGAAGAACCTCTTATGAAATGTAGTTGTGGAGCTATTTCTTACCTTTACTCAAAATATGATATAAGCCAGGTCTGTGAGATCCATTAAATCTATTATGGTCATGTTATAATACCTTGGAATGATCAATGTTCAGAGTTGGGCTTTTATTCCTGGAAATTAGTGCGTTGGGAAATGCCCTGTCTTAAGGAAATCCTGGTAAAATCCCTTGAAATTTACTTCCTGAAATTTTAGTAGAAACCCGCACTTGTATCAGGGACTGGATGGTCCCTTTATAAACCTTATATCTAAGGTGGATACCTTTTTCAACTCTCCAACGCTAATTGCATCTGGATATGCGAAGGGGGTGGATATCTATAAGACTAGCGAATGCATTCGACAATCTAGGCATTCATCTAGTCATTGCTTTGAAAGGAATCAAATATTATATGGTTCATATTTCCATGGAAAATAATTTAGGATTGATATTCGGTAGGGGAACCCACTTGGGAGGAAACACTTGTGTGAGGCCGAATTTCCCATAAGCAAGTGAAACATCCTGCATCTGGGACATCCAACGACGGAAGCATGGAACACATGAGAAAAATCCTCGATGGGATTGAGACCAAATTTCCTATTGAATACGCATGTGATGCATAGGTTTGGGGGATCCAGGGGTGTGCCAATATGGAATATCAATGTACATCCAGGTTTCCCTTGAAATTAAATATAATGAAGAATAATTGCAAAAACACGATGGGGTAGGGCATGTTGGGACCCACATCCCTAAATTTACGTGACAAATGACGATATGTTAAGACAATGTCTACATGGATGACACACAGGAGCCACGAGAGATGCGAGACTGCTAAGATGACATGGAAAGTCCACATGTGTCACACATGAGTGCTAAGTGGCGATACCTTGATGATTTGGTGAAATTTAATTCGTCAATATTCAAATTGGCATAACTTTTGGTTCAAGAGTCATATTGAGGTAAAATTTATATCACAAGAAAAATTTGGATGAGCTAAATTCGATGGTAGTAGTATTTTGAGTTTTGATGAAGTTGGAAAAGGAGGATTTGTGTAACCCCATCTTCATAACAGGTCTGTGCGGTCTAGTTAAATCATAAAGTAACACCTTCCACAACCCATGAATGTATAAGGGGGTGGGAGAGATTTTTACATCCTAGAACTTCAATGTATTTGTGTGTGTGTGTGTTGTGGAGGGGGTGGCTAACTAAATATACAAATTTAACTTTTTTTTTTTTTTTTTTTTTTTTTGAGGAATTGTCGAGTTAATTGGAAAACATTTTTTTTTTTTTTTTTATGGATGTTATTAAAGGAAAATAGGATATTTTAAAGCCACTAATTCAACAAAATAAGGTCAGATTTTATGTGTGGAGGAAGAGGAATACCTCCATGGATGTCAAAACTAGAAGGTTTTATAACTCCCAACCTTTAGGTATATGGTGGTTTTAAGAAGAAAGACTAACAAAAGTAACCCTAAAGAGGAATGTATAACACGACCCTCAGATGTAGCAAATGTTGAAAGCCAAAGATGGTGCTTCACATACTCTTCATCAATATGATTTAGTTAAACAATCATGTGACAATTGAAGTATAAAAGTAAATCGATATTATCCTTCTAAAACAACATTGGAAATCTCTCAAGGTACCCTATAAATCAAAACCGCTAAAGGAGGTCTGGAAGATGTAAATTTTGGAGGATAATTGTTAACAAAGTATTGAATTTGGGGAATGATGAAAATAGTTATCATGTAAACACCTTGAGTTGAAATAGGGAAAGATCTTGAAATATTGTTCTAAAGATAAAATTAGATATCATCAAGATCATCGACCTTAAGTTTTCCATTCGTTTAGTTAAAGGATAGAATTTCAATTATCAAAATATCAAAGCATAAATGGATTCATCCATGGGAAAGCAAATTAAATTGGATTTTGAAGAGGAATCCATAATTAACCTTGGTCCAATAAGATTATAGGGTATGTTTTGGTAATCACAGGTAATTCCTTAAATGCACTTATCATGAAAATGATGGAAATCCTAAAACTTGGCTTTGAGAAAGTGATATTTAAAGGTGAATCTAAAGTGGTGATTAATATCTTAAATGCCAAATATATGTGGCTATATTGGGAAATTTTTAGTGATATGGTTCCATGCATTCATGAAATCAACGATTTTTTCATATATAGAATTGCACACGTCAAAAGATCCATGAAGTAGATAATTGACTAGTGCGAGAATATGGTTGTCACATTAAAAAATATTTTATATATAACCTTGTATGATCTCACATGATGAAAAAAATGCATATAAGAAGGCCTTATTTGGGAAATTTAGGAGGTATAGTCCTCACAATGGGTGCCACCCCACCCCCACCATTCCCCTTTTAAGGGTCATTTATGTGCCATCATTATCTCACACTTTCTAAATCATTCTATAAGTAGGAACCAGATTTTCATGTACAACTATCTTAAAGAGAGATGACAAGGAATGTTTGCCACCTTATCTTACAACAAAACATGGTTATCATTGGATTACAGTTAAGGTGGGAAGGAGGTCACCTTCACCATCATTCTCTTCTCTTTATTTCAATTCATAATCAATGAGGATTTCTCACAGCGTGGTAGGCTCTAGCAAAATAGTTTTCCTATAATCAATAACAACTCATTCAAAATAGAATGTGCACTGAGATACTATTTTCACACCAAAGAGAAATGCAACACTTTAATGGCCCAATCTGGCCAAAAAACTAACTCTTCATACATTTAGTAGCAAATTCCTAGGTAAAATTGGGTCACATATTATAATATTTATGATGCCTTATGTGATTTTGGGCAATGAGTCAAGGATATGGATAAGAAAAACTTGCATAGACAATGAAACTTCAAGAAAAGACTATGGTTTTGTGGAATAACTTTCGGTCATTAGAAAGGTATAACTACCCATTTTGAGCCCTAGTTTTATTGTAACTAGTCATATCATTATCACTTTTAATGACATTTAAATGTCGTTATGGTGATGGAGCAAGTTTAATGATTAGGAACGATGCATATGTAAATATTTATTTGATAATTAAAAATGTTGAGCAACCAACTAGGAATGAAGGCACTAATATGGACTATGATACTGTGAGTGGGAATCAGTGAGGGGGTTACAAGAAATTAACCATGCCTACTATTTTAAAAAATCCTCACCCGAATTTCTATGCTAAAATTTGAATTCAAAGTTTTATTACCTTGTTTTCCTCCAGCCAACAACTTATTGAATGAAATAATGGGTAGTTACAACAACCACTTACCACATTTATAAGGGGTTGGAGTTGGTTGTGGATTACTCTAAGAATTCATTAGATAGTATACTCAGGTACCCATCTTGGGATTCAAGGGTTGACCCATGAATGGTGTGGGAAAATGGGGAAAAGCATGTGGATCATTAATCTATAAGTTCATTCATACCATATCCAAAGAGATCAGAGACACATGAGTGTCTAGATTTGTGATTTTGTTAGCAAAGATATGTCATTTTCGAGTGGGAAGTTTGCTAGACTCTTTTAAGTGTTTATGCAAAGTTTTGGGTGCCCAAATACGTTGTGAAAAGTGCCAGTTGCATATTGTAACATTGTTGGTGTGTTTTGGGTTATGTAAAATAAATCTTACACTCTCATTACTCATTACAGAGATTTGGAACATAGTTGAGTAGTGTGGGCCACAAATAATTTCATGTTGGGCCAGTGCGATAAGAAATGGGAAAGGAAATCATCAAGAGACTTCAAGAAGTTAAGGGATTTACATATTGGTATGTTGGCTAGCTAAGTTTGTGGAGATCCCAGGTTTAATAGGTAGAGGAGTTCTTTGATGTTTTTGCTTAAGTGAAGCAAAGTTGACTTAACCCACCTCAAATTTTGATTGTTGATAGTTTCTCCTTGTTTACCACGACCTCTCTAGGGGTCGGATAATTGCAGAGAGAATTGATGCAGTTGAGCCTAAAGTTTGATGGAAAAGGATCTTTCCCAAATTGGTTGCAAACTTGAAATTTTAGATATGCGTTGTCTAAAATTCCTATGATTATTGTTCATTTTTTCTTTGAATTTTGTTGGTAAAATTTTGAGATGAAAAATAAATGAATTTTATTGTATGGAATTGAGAAGGTGCACATATTTAAGTTGTCATAAATCATTGGTTCTGAGCTTGGTTGTCAATGCTAAATATGACTCTTCTATTGAATATATTTGATGAGGTTTGTTGTTAGTGCTCAAGAGGACTCTTCTATTGAATATACATTAGGGTTTATATCTACAAATTTCACTTTTAGCTGTGCAAGCCTCTCCTCTACCAAATATCGAGGGTTACCATAAACCAATTTATCGACCATGGCTAGGGTTTTATCACTTTATTCTTAAGCCAATCAGATCTCCTCCAAATTCCCACAAAATTCCTAAAGAAACTTGTTCTAATATGAATATGATTAGTAATGTGTTGTGGATATTCCATTAGGTAGTTTGTCACAATATTTTTTTCCCCAAGGAAAAACCATTATTTCCATTAATAAAAATTAAAATTACATTTGTAGATACCCAAAGGCATATCATAAAAACTATGTGACATACTATAAATGCCCAAAATAGATGTTCAGGAACTAACTAAAATATAGATCTAGCAAAATAGAATATATTTGCCTAAACCTTTCTACCTTTCTTATTTTCAACTTTTTGCGAGACTCCTTTTGAAGGAGTGACACTGACAATTGCTAACTGATTTTCATTTGCCTTCAAAGGGAATTCTGAATCTGATCTCTCTAAAGTGTGGGATAATTTCACTCCACCTGTGTCCAAATGAGGGGGCGTGTCTATCGGCTGTTGAACTGCATTCCCTATTTTTTCAAAGTTTTCTAGCTCTGGATCGTTGCTCTGACTTGCTATTCCTTACTAATCTCTGGTGTGCCTTGTTGAACTTGTACCTCCTCACTCATCTAATTCACCACAACTTCTTCATTCTCTTCTTCTAAAATATGTAGATCTGGAACCTGTCATCCCTTTTTCATTTTGGGATGTTTCTTTTTTCTATTTGGAAACTTCTTTTCCTGTGGACATGTATTATCTAAATGACCAATCTAAAGGAAAATGCAACACCTAAATTCCATGTTCTCAAAGTCTAGAGGCTGGATCCAATGAAAGCTAGTATGGAGCAAGTGGATACTATCAGGTAGTCCCTTACTAAGATCCACCTCTATGCAGATTTGGGCAAAGGTAAAAATACCTTTATCAACTCTGTCTAAATCTGTCTTGATATATTTTCCCAGAGTGTTTCCAATTCTCTCTAACACCTGGTGGTGCCAGAAAGGGAGAGGAAGATTATGCATTCTTAGCCATACTGGCATTTTAGAAACCACCAAAGTTTTAGCATCAAGTCTTGGAAAAAGGGGTAATAATAGATCTGCACTCCCCCAAAACCACAAACCTTCATTTAGAGCATAGTCCAAGTCCTTATGGGTGTCAAATTGGATGATAAAAATTCATTTAAAACACAAACGAATGTCACAATTTGGCTTCCAATTAGAGAATATCCACTATTAAAGGTCCTATTATTTGAGTCAGATGCCATTAAATCCACACACTATAACTCCTGATTGGAGAATGTCAAATAGATCCTTTACCTCTGGTATATTTATTTTCGTTACTGGAGCATGTTCCATTTGATCCACAATGTAGGGGCCCGGTATATTCTGGCCTTGCCCAGATGATGCGGGCTTCTTCCCTATTGCCTGGAATGAACTAGAAATTTTCCCCTGATCATGATGAGTTATAGATTCTCCCTTGCTTTTCACTACATCCTGATATGAGAATGCACCCTTTGGATTGTTGGATCTAGATGAGCCTCCCTGAAGCCTCAAATTTAAGATTATGGTGGACGAAGGAATAATTTTATGATGGTGCAACCTTAGGTCATCCTGCATTGTTTTTCCTCCAAAGACCAGGCTTTGTATCATAATACCCATAATATTGTGGATATTCTACTTCAATGTTTTAACATGATCGGAGGCCCTAACCCAAAATAAAGTTTATTTTTTCACCTAGGGTTTTCGGAAAAACTTAGAAATATATCCTTGATCCAAAATCTGGATTCCAAATTCAATATTCACACAAATCAATAGTCAGATCTACATACAATTAAGGATTTGAGTGGATTGGAGTTGGGAAAGGTTGCAACGTGAAAAAAACTTCATAATCGAATGACATTCCACTAATACCACCCAATCTATAGAAGGGAAACACTGAGCCATTGAATAACCAAATAGATGCCACAGATCTATAGTTAATCCTCCATTTCGACATATCAATTCACTCATAGAATTGAGGACCTCGAGATCCAGCTACTTAAATGACAGATCCAATGCAAGAATGGTTCAAAATGAAAAATACTTTATTGTTACCAAAGGCATGCCTTCCGATTTGAGTGATACTTCTCCTGTGACATATAGAGGGAAATGGATCAATGCCTTATCAAGGATTGCCACATTCCTAAACAGATCCAAACCTGACACATGAGTGAGACACCATTCATTCACATTTGAACCATCATGCATGGCAGGAGTAAGTAGAAACCCTGCAGTAGAAGACTAGTGTGGAAAGCCTACAAAAACCCCGGCCATTGTTCTCTCCCTCACCCTCCTAATGAAAAGCTTTCAATAGACTTAGTTTGTCATAATAGATTATGTGAAAATAACCTAAAACATATACTATAATAATGGCTAATTCATTTTAGATTCTAGATTTGATATTAATTTTCTTGTTGTTTATGCATGCAATAGATAATATGTGGAAAATAGAGAAAAATAACATACAATCACTCAAAAACCACACTGAACACCAATATATTTTCTAGGAAACAATTTCAAGAGGAAACCCGCTTGGAAGGTGAGCCTACCCTACTCTCTTTTGTATAAAACGGAAACCATGCAAATACAAGTGAGAAGGCACTTTATGGAGTTGCTTGAGACCTGTGGCCCATGAGCTACTACAAAAAACACAACCACCTTTGTTATGATCTCTTTATCCACATACAACATCTCTACTATATTGTGGAAGAAAATGCAAGCAGATTGAATCAAACCCCTTTTCCTTCCAGTGGCTCAATTATACCACAACTTGATAGAAAATTAGGGGTTAAAATTTTCCCATACAACCCTCAAGATGAGTTACAAATCAACCTTTATTGAGTCTTTTTTCATAGTATCCATGTATCTATCCCATTTTCCATAAGTAATAGGGTTGTTGTGGCACCCTGTTTAATCATGGTGGAAAAAACAAGAAAATCAACTTTAGAGTGGCATAACATTTGCGTACGAACTATTTTTGACATATTTATAGCAACTGTCACAAAAAAATAGGATTTGGAGATGGAAACCCAACAAGGTAGGAAGTTAGACTAAGTGCTAACAATGGGGTAATGATCTATTCTCACGACAACCAAGGCCCATGGGTTTTTGACGATGGGAGGAGTCCCCATAGGATAGGATCACCTATGAAAGTCATTCAAAGGTTAATTCATAAGGTTATCATGCTAAGGCTCATTCAAGGGAGAGGCACAATAAAGGTACAAGGCTTCAAAGAATAAAATCGCTCTTTAAGAAAAGCCCTAGGAAAGAAGGCTTACGACCTAGGTTTTTGAGGTTTTTCGATGGTAATAGGTACTCACAAGGCCATGAACCAAGGGAAACGATTTATTAAAAATATATTAAAATAATTCAAGGTTCATGAAACCCTCAATAAATTATTCAAGTTGAGGGAGAAGAAAACAAGGTTTCTCTCTTAGAGAAACACCTCGGGAAAGAGATTTTATGGATGAAATTTGAGTGGATGCCCACCAAATTTGTTAGGCCTCTATAATACTAGTGTAGCCCCTATATTATTATTGTTGTGCCCCATAGAAGTCCACTATTGTTATTGATGTTCCCTTACATTATTATTGTTATGTAGGCCCTAATTATATTTTGACACCTTAGACTCCTATATATACCAAGGAGGTATTGTCATTTGAACCATCCAAGAATTATTCATTTATGTGATGTAAAAGGAGGTTTCCCCCTCGAAGTGTCTTATTATTTAGTTTTGGATCTATATTTTCTTATTTTTTTGTGCTATTTTTGATTTGGATACTTAACTTTTAGTATCAAAGTTCTAGATCCTAGGGTTTTGCTGCTTCAAACAGGTCATCGTGGAATTTTCTCTATATCTTTTTTTTGTGAAACTTTAGACCATGAAATCGCTACCACATGAAGGAAAAATCTCGGTGAACATCTGACTACAATTTCAGACCTTCGTTTGCTAAATTTTTGGAGATATGGTGGAACGAAGTTAGGTTTTTTGCATACTCTAGAATTCAGTTTCAAACAAGTGTTCCAAGGAAAATCGTAATAAATTTCTCTTGATGCATATGATTTTCATAGAATTTGTTTTCTCATATATCATTTTCAAGTGCTAAGGTTAAAACGGTGAGACGTGGCATCCCTCACAAGTTTGATCTACTGAACCAGTCCATAATCAGGTCATCTTAGGAGAATTAGCATAGCTTTATCTTGATGAATCTAATCTTGGTGTAATTAGTGGGTTTGGAAATAAGACATAGAGAGATACTAGAGGATGAAATTTCAGATCTTGGAGAGCTAAAATCATAGAGATACAATAGTTTCAAGTTCAAACGTACCAACAAGCTCAAAGTCAAGCTCTAAGAGGTGTGTATTTTATTACTTGTGTTTGAAAAATTAGTTTGAAGTAATTCAAAGGGCATAATGAAGCATAGGTATCATTGATTTATTCCAAAATTCCTCCCAAAAAAAATAATACCACACCCATTAAGCCCTCTATATTGCAAAGATAGATATGAGGGATTTAATGGAAAGGATCCAGTAACATGGATACTACAAATGGAGCAATTCGTTGATTTACACGATGTCAACACACACAAAAGGTATGAATTGCGTCTTTATATTTAGAATCCAATCAATTTGTATGGTATCGACGGCTTTGTTCCATAAATCACTCGTCACTTAGATAATGTTTACAGAGGAATTGATATCACATTATGAGGATACAAAGAGAAATACCTTCTTTAGGCAAATGATAAATATCAAACAAAATGGTTCAACTGGGAAGCACATTGAGGACTTCCAAAGACTAAATATCAAGGTTACTGATATTCTAGAGGATGATTTGATTAATGTCTTCAAAGGGACTTTAAAAGGTAACATCCAACATGAGGTTTTACTTTGGGAACGTAAGTCATTGGAGAATGCATTTAGGGTACCAAGAAAAGTTGAAAGAAAAATTATGGAAATAAGGAGGTCTACCACTCACAACTATAAAGATGTAAGTGTTGATGCTCCTAGCTTCCCACAACCTACAAGGTTGACACCACAACACTTGGAGGAAAAAAGAGAAAAAGGTCTTTGTTACAATTGTGATAACAAATACACTAAAGGTCATAAGCATGATAAGAATAAATTATTTTACATATATTTTGAAGAGGAGGAAGAAAAGGAACAAGAAACATCAATAGAAGAAGATATACACCAGGAACCAACACCAAGGGTTGAAAAAGAAGAAATGAATCTCACCATATATTGTAATGCATAGGCGGGAAGTACCACTCCTCAAACTCTCAAGATAGAATGATATATCACGAATAAAAAGGTAATAGTGTTGATTGTTTTAGGTAGTAATCATAATTTTATTCATTGTAAGATAGCCAGGGATTTGAATTGCTTTCTATATCCAGCTCCAGAGTGTCAAGTGATGGTTGCAAATGGAGTAACTATAAATTGCTCAGGTAAGTGCCATAATATTAATCTAACCATGGGGGAATATGCATTGAATAGTCTGATGCTTTCCATTCCAATGGGCAATGAAGATGTATTGAAAGTCCAATGGTTAATATCTTTGGGGACGATAGATTTTAATTTTCAAGAAATTTCTTGAAAATTTTCTCGGAAGGAAAGGAAATTGAATTAAGGGGTATCACAGGGAAACCTAGGAATATAATCAACTCTAATGACATGACAAATATTTTGAAGTAGGAACAAAGGGGCGTAATTGCAAAATTATGTTCACTAGATGTTCAAACATCTAAGTCACCCATTTCTCCATATCTCCAAAGAGTCCTTTATAATCATTCCAAGATATTTGAGACTCCCAAAGGTATCCCAACTATTCACGATCATGATCATGCTATTCACTTGATTCCAGGAAGTGTTCTTCCAAACATCATACCTTACAAATATCCATATGCATAGAAGAGTGAAATTGAACCTATCATTCGAGATATCCTAGAGGTAGGTATAAGTCAACCTAGCCAAAGTTATTTCCTTGCTCTAGTAGTATTGGTGCACAAGAAGGATGGATCATGGTGTATATGTTAGGACTATAGAGAGATTAAAATATCACTATTAAAGATAAGTTTCCCATTCCTGTCATTGATGAATTTTTGGATGAACTATATGGAGCAATTTACTTTACCAAGATGGATCTTTGTTTAGGATACATCAAATTAGAATGAAGACATAAGACATTCCGAAAACAACATTTAAAACTCATGAATGTCATTATGAATTTTTGGTCATGCCTTTTGGCCTTACTAATGTACCTTCCACATTTCAAGGTTTGGTTAATTCCACTTTCAAACCCTTAGAAAATTTGTGTTAGTACTTTTTTGATGATATACTAATCTACAACAAGTCATGGAAATATCATGTTCAACATGTTGACAAGGTGCTCAAACTATTGGAGAAGAAACAATTGTATGCAAAAGCCTCCAAATGTTTCTTTGGGGTACAAGAAGTGGAATAATTGAGTCATATTGTATCCCATGAGGGTGTTAAGGCAGACCTTGACAAAATTAAGGCCATAAAGGAATGGAAAATGTAACATCCCCTAGTTAATTTCCTATGTAAATAAAAAACTAATAACCAAGGTAATGGGACACGTATTCCAAGATGAACTTTGAGCAAAACATAGTGATGGGGTATCACTTGTGATTAATTAATGGCTTTGGAAATTGGCAAAGGCAAAGCGACATTAATTGGAATTTTATTTATGAAATAAAGGAAAATAGGAGAAACAAGAGATGAAAGGTCACATAAATGCATGAGGAGGAAATTGATGGCAAATTAAGGAAAAATGAAGAAAATAGAGTCCTCAATGATAAAAAAGATTTTGAGGATCAGTTCAGGAGCTCTCCCTCTATTCTCTCATTCTCTCATACCTTTGCACACAGAGTTTTCTTGGAGCACCCTTGGAGCATTTTGGGCATAATTTAGATTTGGAGAAAGAAGGAAAACAAAAGTGAGAATGCGCAAGGTTACAGGTTGTTGAACAAATATAATTGGATTGCTTTACAGGTAACAGGTTGCATGTGTGATTTCCTTGTTTATTTATGGATGCATGGTATATGCATCTGATCTAGTTATGTTTTGTCATTGGCATGGAAGATTTCTTCGATTGACAGTGGTTTTAGCCTTTCCTTGCCATTTCCTAGATAGCATGGCATTGTGGGTTTTTTTCACTTGATTGTTTTCTGGTTGGTGCTCATAATTCCTTATGGCTGTGGGTTGGAACATACGCTCTGGAATCCCTAAAACAACTTGGGTTGAGTTACTAGCCCTGGAGCCCTTGGTGGGTTGAGTTACTAGTCCTGGAGCCAGGTTGGACAAACACTCTAGACCCTTGGAAGGTTGTGGGTTTAGTGACTAGTTTCTCGAGCTCTAGACAACTTCGGTAGAGACCGACCTGGTTGGTTTTAATGATGGCTAAATGTGAGTTGGAATCACTGGTTGAGGGTTGAGGTGGTTGGGCCTCTAGAAGCCCTAGTTTGGTTTTGTTTAGTGTATTCCATGAGATCCCACATTCATGCTTGGAATATGGTGCGGAGGTGGTTCGCTAAAAGAGAGATTTGGTTTAGCCTAATCTATGGTCAGGTGGCACATGGAAGTCCCTAACTTGGTCAAAATTTTCATGTATTAATAAGAGCCATTTCTCTACTTTGATTCATGTATATTTGTAGCGATTATGTTGGTGATATTATGGTTGAGTTACCATGGTTTATATGCTAGTTATTTTATGATTATATGTTTTTCATATGATGTGTATCTCCTATGGCTCATGCCATGAATGGTTTAGCTATTGATCAATTGATGAATGTATAGAATAATAAGTGTTGTTGTATCTATGTGGATAAGGCATAAGGCCTTCTTGATGATTCTCAAATGAATCTTAGACTTTTATGATCAAATAGCTATTCATGACATGTAGCTTACATGTTTTCCATGTGTTTGACGAAACATTTGTTATGTTCTAGGAAGTTTAGGTCAAGTTATGCCTACAAGTTTGTATCTTTAGCATTGTTTTCATGTCATTATTGATTTTGTGAAGTTTTAGGAAATTCTGGGAAGTGTTCTAGAGGTTGACCTCGAATCTAGGTTCAGATCTCGGGACCGCACCCTTTGAACTAGACAATTTGGGTCACAATCCCACCTAGGCAGGCTTGTACATGTGGTTGGAGGTCTATAACCGCATGGAAGTCTTGTAATGCATGCAGTTGGGGGTTAAAGTGTGTAAAATTTCCCCCATCTCAGGTTTGGTCACCTAGGGTGGTTCTTTAGCCCGTGGTTGTCTTATAGAACTGAGGGATGAGGCGAGTTTCTAGTTTGTCAACAGTTGTCGGCCCCCACTTTCATAACTAAAGCTTGGAGGTCAGGTCATGCTATAGTAACTCTTTGTCTCATGTTTACCCTGGTAGGATGGATAACATAGGTAAATGTGGGAGGGGTGGGTTATAAATTGGTATTAAAGCTCCGAGGTTCAACACTTGGACTGGATGGGCAGAACGTGTTTGTCATGCATGCATTTCAGTTTTATATTTGTTCTTTATGCATGCCTTATGATAGTCATTGTTGCAGTAGTGTCGTCATGAAGAAGTTGATGATGGTGATGTTGAGATGATTGATATGTTTATTTCATTATAGATACATATGTTTTGCTAATTTGGATTGATTTTTTAGAAGAGATAACCTCC
Source organism: Pinus taeda (assembly GCA_000404065.3). NCBI lineage: Eukaryota > Viridiplantae > Streptophyta > Pinopsida > Pinales > Pinaceae > Pinus > Pinus taeda. The sequence goes on along the minus strand of APFE030440303.1, from coordinate 59,865 downwards.
CCTAAACTTCACTGAGGTATGTTGATTATGTTTGTATTTGGTTTATCTAACATGGTTTGCATGCAGGAAGTAGAAGATAAAAGATGACAAGAAAAATGGTGGACTACAATTCACAAGATTCTCCTTACATATCATAGGAAGAACATGATGATGAGTACTCCCTTGACATAGCAGATACATTGAGAAGTTTGAAAGCAAAGATCATAAGTTGTATGGAAGATAATGAAAGGATCATTAAGTCATAGGAAAGACTTGCTAGGGCACAGTAAAAGAAAGCAAAGTTCAATGCAGTGATTCTTCAGAGTTTATCAGACTTGCAGAGACAGGGACCGCTTAGGATCAATCGTTAAGAAGAGGAAAGGACCAATGGGGCGTATGGAAGCAAGTCTCAATCATGATACATGTTTGAAAAGGATGACACCGTCAGAGATGGTAAGTTCCCGAAGACACCTGACAAGAGGGGTAATGACCGTGGGTTCTATTATAGTTCTGGATAAGAGAGACAAAATTATAATCACCATCACCATCCGTATATGAGGAGTGAGAAGTAGTACTTTCCAGAGGAGTTCAAGAAAGCAAAGCCTCCTACATTTGATGGAGGAATGAAGAAGCCACGAGACACAAAAGCTTGTTTTCTTGGGATGAGTAAGTTTTTCAGATTGCATGATTACTTAGAGAATATGAAATCAAGGATAACTAATTTCAGTCTTAAAGTAAAAGCAAACATCTGGTGGGAAGATGTAAATAATTTCATAGGCATTCGAGACGAGGAGTTCACTTGGAGTGAGTTCGAGAGACTTTTAAGAAAGAAGTATCTATCTAAAAGATACTATGATGATAGGAAAATAAATTTTATGAGATGAAGATGGGATTTATGACCAGTGAGGAGTATTTAGCAGATTCTTAGATTTGTTGAGATATGTACCTTATATTTAGGAGAAGAAAGAAAATATTTAGAGATTCATCAGTGGGTTGTTGGTATCAATCAAAGACAAGATTGAGTTTGATGAGCCTAGATCATTGGAGGACGACATCAGAAACTTGAAGCATTGTTATGAGCAATCAAAGCGCAGGTCTGAGCCTAAGCAATATTGGAAAGGTAATGAGAAGAATAAAGGAAAGGGGCTAAGAAGAGAGGAAAACTATATGATATAGATGAAAAGGAGAATGTAACACTGTATAAGAAGTTTAATGTAGTTGATAGAGGACAAGGATTTTAGTCTAAGGAGAAGAACAAGGGTGATGGTAGGAAGCCCATACAATGTTGGACTTATGGCAAGGATCATCATAGGAGAGATTGTCCACAACATCACGGTGGTGGACCACAAATCTACAGTGCTCAAGAGGTACAGATAGTTGGGGATGTTGGACAAAGTCTTCATCATATTTATGTAGCATTGGATAATAGGTAGGTTGATCATTAGACATCTAATATCGAGATGGAAGGTAAGATTTGTGATCAAGTTGTTTCTATTTTGATTGAACCCAGATCTAACTATAGTTATATTAGTCTTGGCCTGGTGTATAAGTGTTACTTGAATAAATAAGTGAATGAAAAATGTTAGTTAGTGCAGTTGGCTATAGGTACTAAGAGAGGAGTTCATCATTGGGTAAGATCTTGTGCATTTGAGTTGAACGACATGTCTACATCAATGCATCTAAATGTGTTTCCATTGGGATCATACAATATGTTATTGGGCATGGATTGGTTGTACATTCACAGGACTAAGGTGGATTGTTATGACAAGGCTATTGAGTGCTTGGATGATGATGAAGATAAGATAATCTTTCAGGGTAAGAAGCCTACATCAATGAGAATGGTTCCAACTATGCAGGAAAAGCACAATAACAGGAAATGAAGTGTATTATTTTTAATTCATATTTCCAGTGATACAAGTAAGGATGTTGAGGATGCTATAGTCTTGAAGAGGTATCAGGTCTTGTAGCAGTTTCAGGATGTGTTTTGAGCAAATATTTCAAAGTTGCTTCCTCACAAGGAAGTGGACTTTTCTATTAAGTTGATGTTGGGAGTAGCACCAACATTGAAGGCACCATACATGATAAGCACTTAAGAGTTAGTAGAACTGGAGTTGAAATTGAAGGAAATGATTGCAGTTGAAATAAATGTTTGATGATGGATACATTAGGCCAAGTGTGTCACCTTGGGGTGCACCAATGTTGTTTGTGAAAAAAAATTATTGTACTGTTATGATGCATCCCCTCATATCTACCCACTTTCACCAACTTACCTGGGGTAAACATGAGATGAGGGGATACTATGATAAGACTCGACCTCCTAGGTGACCTTAAGCAAGTGGAATCGATGGAAACTGATAACACAAACCTTCTATACCTGCTATAGGACTCCGAGAAGCCTTCCCAGTCATCCCCATGACCAGTCCTTGGGTTCCACTAAGTTTTAGTGCATTAAACTCCTGGACGCTACCTTGATGTGGACAAGGGTGCATCTGGAAAGCTCTAGAAGATCCTACATCAAGGAAAAGGGAGCTTTTAGGGTATTTTTTCCCTAGTGTTGTGCCTGCGACTCTGGGATTCGTGCTACTTTTTAAGCCTAGAATCCAGGTCACTGCCCAGACACAACTGTAGCTTTCAGAATCCATAATTTACACGACAAAAAGACTTGCAAGCCTAAAATTGGCTCCAAGACTAGGCCTGACCATCCCCAACCGGGACTAACATTCTGTCAAACACTTGGCATCAATGCAATCTACATGACATGAATACAAGATAGAGCATAAACAAATGATAAATCATATGGGATTTGACAAGAAGGATCACCACCTTCTTCCCTTAACGATTTTGACATCAATTAGGTCTTGCATCCATTATCCTTTCAGTTACAAGTAATACATGAAATAACCATGATTATAACTAGTCATATAACCATGCTTATAACCAGAATTAAATGATGTAAATAACAATGAGATAACAACCATTAAGGCGACATAATAACAAGTACAAAAGTAAGAGAACTTAGCTTTTATTGAACATAGGCAAGAGCCAACTAGGTTCAGGACTTTCACGTACCACCTGACCATAGATATGGCTGAACCAAATCTTTCTTTCATCCAGTCACCCCTGTGCCATATTTCAAGCATGAATGTGAGATCTCATGGATAAACCAATCCAAAAAACAACCAAGGGAATCCAGAGGTTAAACCACCTCCACCCTCACCAAACCATGATCTCACAAAAACTGATATCGAGATCACAAAACCAAACCGATCTTGGAATGCTTACGTAATCCATCACTATCCTTGAGGAATTTTTTGTCTTCTTGTCTCTCAGGATTTAGCATAATCCACACTGGATCACTAGAAACTAAACTGATACTCCACCCTTAGGATTTACCATGTATCCTGCCAAAACCGATCAAGGGATTCCTAGGCCTTTGTGAATTTTCTTGAGACCACCTTTGCCCTGGATTCCAAAACCATCAGGCAATTTGAAATCTCAAAACCGAGAAAAAATCCCATCACACCATGGCAATGTGGAAAAAGGAAAGGCAAGGTTGAAGACCACTATCATAACTTGGCAAGATTGTGCCACCGAAAAATAGAGAACCAAATACCAACATGCAAAGCCATGCATGTCAAAACCAGCTAGGAAATCACACATGCAATATGTTACCTGCAAGTATTCCCACTGAAGCTACTTGATCTTGCTCTTCCTTGGTTTTCTCTTTGCTTTGCTTTCTTTTCCTTGTCCTTACTTTGCTTTCTTTTCCCTTCCTTGCTCCAAATCTAGATTGCTCCAATAAAAATCTAAGTGTCCAAGAGTGTTAGGGAGAGAGAATAATGAGAGAGCTCCACAACTGATCCGACAAAAGGTTACACTAACCAAATCTGAGCAAAATCTTGAGCAAAAGCTTGCCAACTGATCCTCAAAAGCCTTTTTATCAACGAGGCCTCTAATTTCTTCAGTTTTCCATTATTTTTCTTCAATTTTCTCCTCACATGTAACCTATGACCTTTCACCTTCCTTTTCTCATCTTTTCCTTTATTTTCATAAATAAAATGCCAATTAATGCCTCTTAATTTTCCAAAGCTTTTTCCATTGCCTTTGCCAATTTCCTTAGCCATAATAAACCGAATGAAGACCCACTAGGATGTTTTTTCCCACCATTCAGCTTGGAATTTCGCCTTCCTTTTCTCCTATTTTCCTTTATTTTCATAAATAAAATGCCAATTAATGCCTCTTGATTTTCCAAATCTTTTTCCATCGCCTTTTCCAATTTCCTTAGCCATAATAAACCGAATGAAGATCCACTAGGATGTTTTTTCCCACCATTCAGCTTGGAATACATGTCCCATGACCATGGTCTTATATATTTTTACATGGATTTTTAACCAGGGCCGTTACATGTACTCTCAAATTGTGTATTAATTACAGGTAGTTGAACAAGGTGATGATTAAGAATAGGTACCCTTTGTCGTGTATTGATGACTTGTTTGACTAGTTGAAGGGAGAAACAATATAATGTTCTCAAAGATTGAATCGTGATATCATCATGTACGCATCAAAAAAGAGGAAATCTACAGTACTGATTTCCGAACCATATATGGGCATTATGAGTTTGTAGTAGTTCCTTTTGTTTTGACTAATTCTCAATCTAATTTCATGTGTTTGATGAATAGTGTGTTGCGTCCTTATCTGGACAAGTTTGTGATAGTATTCATTGATGACATATTGATTTATTCTAGGAATGAGGAAGAGGATGGAAAACATGTAGAAATGGTGTTGAGATTTCTAAGAGAGCATCAGTTGTATGACAATTTTAGTAAGTGTATTTTCTTTCAGACGACATTTCATTACTTGGGGCATGTGGTTTTTAAGGAAGGTATAATAGTAGACCTAGAAAAAATTAGATCTATCATGTAATGGGAAAATCCTAAGAATGTGGATGAGGTCAGATCATTCATGGGATTAACAAGTTACTAAAAGAGGTTTATCTAGATCTTCTCACAACATGCCTATCATATTACATCTTTGCAGAGGAAATGAAAGAATTTTGAATGGGCAAAGGAATGTGCAACTAGTTTTGATTAGTTGACGCAATTCCTTACAAATGCTCCAGTTCTAAAGCTTGCAGATCCAGACAAATATTTTGTGGTATGTATAGATGATTGAAAGAGAGAACTTGCTAGAATCATGATGTGGGAAGGACATGTAGTATGCTACAAGTCAAGGAAATTGAATAAGCACAAGCATAACTACGTGACTCATGATCTTGAGTTAGCAGTGATCATTCATGCTTTGAAGATGTGGAGACACTATCTTCTTGGAAGGAGGTTCATATTGATGAGTGATCATAGTGGGATGAGGTACTTATTTGACCAACCTAATGTAAATGCCATGCAAGATGGGTGGTTGGCTACACTCAGTGAGTTTGAATTCGAGATCAAGTACGTTAAGGGTAAAGAGAACGGGGTTACATATGCTCTTAGTAGAAGAGTGCAAGAAAATCACATAACAACTATGAGTTCATATGGAATAGATTTATAGGATCGATTCTTACAGGTAGGAAAATAGGATGATAGGTACTAATAACTTAAGTACAAGTTACAACAACATGGTACATGTGAATAGGATGTGGAATATCATCTCATGGCACATGGTTTGGTCAGATTTAGGGATATGGTTTATGTGCCAGGCAACAACGAGCTCAAGAAGCTTATATTGAGGGAATTTCATGTCAAGCCATGTTCAAGTCACCTGAGATATCAGAAGACACTTTCAATAGTGAAGAAGTCTTACGATTGGCTGAACTTGAAGAAAGAGGTGGTGAATTTTGTTGCAAGATGCTTGGATTGTCAACAAGTAAAAATAGAGTGTAAGCATCGAGGTGGTTTATTGCAACCAATTCCGATTCCAGAGTGGAAATGGGAGGTCATTTCCAAGGACTTCATTACATGTTTTTCGAGGACATCTAGACAACAAGACTCTATTATGGTTGTGGTTGATAGGTTGACTAAGGTATCTCACTTCATTCTAGTGAAGTCTACTAATTCAGCTAATGATGTAGCATAGGTTTTCATCAGGGAGATAGTGAGATTGCATGGTATTCCTAAGAAGATTGTATTCGATAGAGATGCCAAGTTCACTTCTAGGTTTCGGAACAAGTTATTTGCAGGTTTGGGTACAAATTTGGCCTTCAGTACAACTTATGATCCTCATACAGATGGATATACAAAGAGGGCCAATAGGATTCTGTAGGACATGTTGAGAATGTATGCCATGCACCGACATAGGAGGTGGGAGGAGCATCTTCCACTGGTTGAGTTTTCTTACAAAAACGAGTATCAGGAGTCCCCAAGGATGAGTCCGTTTAAGGAACTTTATGGGAAGAGTTGTACTACTCCCATCAGCTAGAGTGATATAGTTAACAAGGTATTCATTGGACCATATATGTTGGCAGAAATGGAATAGGAAATGTCATTTATCAAGAAGAATTTAAAGGCAACACATGACAGGCAGAAGAGTTATGCAAATTAGCACAGGGAATTTAAGGAGTTCCAAGTTGGGGAACATGTGTACTTTCACATCAATCCCAAGAAGATATCCTTAAGGATTGGATCATGTGCCAAGTTGGCACCTCGGTATTGTGGGCCTTTTGAGATCCTTAAGAGGATTGGACCAATGGCCTATTGACTTGCACTGCCTCCAACAATGAAAGTCCATGATGTTTTCCATGTGTAATTACTTAAGAAGTATGTAAAAGATGTTGATCATGTGACTGAATGGTTTGTATTGCAGGTGGAGCTAGAAGGAGAATTCCATTCAGAACCTTAGTGCATTTTGCAGTGAAAGATGCTCATGCTCTAGAATCGAGCAGTCGAGAAAGTTAAAGTACAGTGGAAGCACTTTGGGCCCGATGAAGCTACATGGGAGATCGTTGATCAGATATGGGCTATGTATCATTATTTATTCGCTGGTTGAGTGGATGTATTTTGATATATGTTTTGATGTTACGTTTTGGTTATGTTTATATATGTGCATATGTATGTAAATAACACATCAAATTGTGTTATAAAGCTCCAATAAGTGGTATGGTGTTCATGATATGTTGGTTATGTCTCAACAGTAGGATATGATGTAAATGTTGCATCGAGTGTGTTATAAAGCTCTATGGGAAATGTGTATTTTGCTAGTTTATAAGTGTCATTGAACACCAAGGATGATATTCCCCCAAGGGGGAGGGGTTTGTAAGAACCCCTGGTTGATTTCCTATGTAAATAAAAAAATAATAACCAAGACCATGGGACACGTATTCCAAGTTGAATTTTGGGCAAGACATAGAGATGGAGTATCACTTGTGATTAATTAATGGCTATGGAAATTGGCAAAGAAAAGTGGCATTAATTGGAATTTTATTATGAAATAAAGGAAAATAGGAGAAAAGGAAGATGAAAAGGTCACTAATTTGCACGAGGAGGAGATTTAAGGAAATTAAGGAAAAATGAAGAAAATAGAGGCCTCAATAATAAAAAGGCTTCTGAGGATCAATTCACAACTTTTGATAGTTATATGGTGGAACTCCCTCTCTATTCTCTCATTCTCTCATACTCTTGCACACTTAGATTTTTCTTGGAGCATTTTTGACATACTTTGGATTTAGATAAAGAAGGCAAAGGAAGGCAGGAAAGCACAAGGTTACATGTGGATCAACGACTACTAATGGATCGTTTTGTAGGTAATAGGTTGCATGTGTGATTTCCTTGCTGATTTATGGATGCATGGTATATGAATGTGATTATCTGGTTGTGTTCTATCATTGGTGTTGAGGGACAAAGTCCCCTAGGGTCTTGGGTCAATACCCTAGCAGAGTAGGGGTTATCTTCAATGAAAAACAAGAATTCTACACAACCATGATACTAATATAAGGAAACTACGCGAAGAGAGGTGCACCTGGGGGTCCTTCGTTTGGGTAGATCCAACCAGGGCCCAAACCCTCTTGGAGTTCCTTTCGATCCTTTCACCTGCAAAACAACCAATTCAAAGAAGCATAGCAATATATGGACCAAGCATCATAAAGAAATCAACTTCACAACATATTGAATGGTAGTTAGTTATACAATTGAAACAACTATTCATATACAAATCATAACATTAACATCATAAGCATGAAGAAGATTAATTTCAGGAACGAGACAAGTGTTTCTTTATTGCAGATAACTAAAATACAGTAAGGAATGATTTCACCTGAGTCTTCCTCTTGTTGGCTCCAAGAAGAACCATCCTCCGGGTCCGTCCAATCTCAAGCCTTCAACAAACTCCTTCCATGACTCATACCAAAGTATCTCAACTAGTGAAATAACATCAAAGCTCAAGGAAACAAGAGTTTTCTATAATGGGGGGAAGTGCTGGAAGCATAAGGATCTTTAGACCTAATCAGGGATAATCTCAGCAGAGTGGTTTTTCTCTGTATTCTCTCCTCCCTTAGGCCTTCCCATTGAAGCTTTTTTATACTTCTCCAAAGAAGTTTTTTAGTTGGGAATTCGTTGGGAACAGTTGGGCCATGGGCACTAATAGGTAATCAACAAGAAAAAATCGTGATCTCCACCCAAAATTAAGGAGATTTAATTTTTTTTTAAAGTTTTTTAAGACATATACGTGGGTTGGGTATACATAGACCCACGTAGACAAGCGTTTAGCTCAGGGCAATGTCGTGTATAGGGAGTAAAACATTGTTTTTTAAGTATTTGGACCAGGTCTTGAAGGAGGGGTTGCCCTAGGCCATGAGTGCAACATCACAAACATTAAGAGTGAGATTTGGAGCTATAATAGATGCCCCCTAATATATGAGGTCAGAAGGGGTACATGATGGCTGAAATGTATTAAGTAAGTGCATGGAAAGGAAACCTGTCAAAAACTGGGAAGGACTTCACCAGAGTTCAGCTTGCCAAGCCACAAAAGGAGATCAGAAAGAAACACTATCTGAGGCGGGCATACCTATGCTCAGAGAAAGTAAAGTATGTATGCATATCAAGTATAAGTGGATCCATTAAATATACAAGTATAGAAGACTGGAAAATACATAATGGATCATCTGATCACGATCGAACAAGTACATGTCTGAATATCACATATAAGAATGTCAATGATGCTGAAGGATGAAGCTGATCACTAATATCAAACACTGATCCTACAAGAACCAAATGAACATGATGGATTAAGGTGGTACTACATTGCAAACTCAGGTGCTAGCATATAAAATGTCGCCATGAATGGCTGCAACATATAAGGTGGAGTGGTATCAACTAGCAGCAACAAGAGCAACTGTCAAGTGAACCAATGAATGCTGATGCAACCCGAGGTCTTCACTAACTGCTGTGGTACATTTCTACATCATGGGAATAAATGATCCGAAGTCGACCATGTGAGAAATCATTTGATTACCGGTCATTGATGTATACCGTTAACAAACGTGAGACTACTCACCGATAATGATAATGAGCATCAAGGTACCCAGTACAATCTAACAAGTGTGAATAGATGAGTTGGAGTCAAACACCTATAAGAATCTATCAATTATGAAACAATGATGGTTTCCCACTATTGATAGTGAAGGATCTACCACTAATGACTGCAAACCCCAAGGTACTGCCAAATGGACTCTAGACCTTTGCCCCATAGCAATGAGTCATAGTCGATAGGGAAAGATCCACTAGAAGGAAGGCATTAAGGCATCCTTCATCAATGTAGCACGAGTGTAACCCGTAGGTCAATAATGTGAAAGGAATCAGACAAAAAAGATTTAGTAACCCAACCGAAGCACGTTTCTGACGTACACAAGATGTGGCTAGCACACGACAGAAACCCTCTGAACCAACCAATAATGAAAGCTGACATAGAGGCGAGGTATCCACCAATAGGGTCAAATGGAAACCAAGGTATTGCACGAATCCCAATGTGTGATAGTGTAAGCTGATGTCGAACACAAGGGAAACCACTCAGTCAAAGACCCATGATATTGATCGACGCTGAGCACAAGGTGACCTATAAATAATGAAAATAGGGTAGGATGCAGCTCTAGCCCTGTCCTCAAAGCAAGATGTCGTCATTGATAAGGACAAGGCCCACCAGCAAGAAGTCAATGGGGACCTTCTCAAATTGGCATGAGTAAAGGACCAATATAGCTAATGTGATGATAGATAAGAAACTGAAAACTAGGGATGGCCGACTAAAAAATGAGTCAAGAGACACTACAGAGAGGCCAACTCAGGCTAACTTCCCTTGAACAAAAGCACGACTCAATGTGACTATGTGGCAACATATGGTGACTCTGTATAAGTTCGTCACGCAGGAGGCACGAACGAACCCTCCATATGATTGGAAGAGATAACCAATCGGGGGAGAATTGACTCAATAACAAGGTTAAGGCGTATCTAAGTCAAACTAAATCCCGCCCAAATGGAGGAGACTTTGTTAAGAGTGATTTGTTCAAGGGTGACACATCTGACTCTAGCTGCCAACAATAAATGGAAATATTGTCCCGTTCCCGCTCTTTTTTGAATATATATTTTTTTTGTATTTTTCTTTAAGCTGGAAAAAGAATAAAAGAATGCTATAGTACAATGGAAAGAATGAGTGTCAGTGAAACAAATGATCTAGTTCCTGGGATTGGAACAATCCTATGCTCAATGCAGGGAGGCGAAAACTGGTCAAAGACACTCAAAGGTGTGTTCCTTCCACAGGTCAGGGTGTGTTGAGTTGTAGAAGTCAAGGGGATGCAATTTTGATTTTGCAGACGTCATGGTCAAAAGTTGGCTTAAACATGAGTCCAAGTGCAACTGGCTCAAGGAAAAAAGGCGCAAATGGTCAAAATGCAATGCAATAGTACAACTCAACACGAAGGAGCCTCCAGGGTATAAGGCTAGAACGAAGCGAAGAATCAAAGAGGAATGAGTCTTCATCGCATAAGTCATGGAGGGTCTACAAAGGACTCTCGAGCCTACTCGAATTAAAGCAGCATGGGTAAAAAATTCCAGTGAGGTGCTAACTACGATGCCCATGAAAAGGATGGCTCTACCATCGTGTCATGACTAAAAATTGGCAAGTGAAGATGGTTTATGAACCATAACATGATGGGATCGACCCCATGGCAAGTGTATCGACAAATGGAGGCTAGTATGTATAATGCAATGGAAAAATGGCTTCCCTAACCTATATGCCAGTGAGAAAATGATAATTGCCATGATGAGTCAGCAATCATGGAACCATCTTGAAACTGTCGAAAGAGTGTCCAAAATGTCCTGAAAATCAAACCATTCTCGACATTCTAAGCTCCCAAGTTAAAAGTTACATGAGACAGAACTTGAAGAAATAACTTACTTCTATTAAGAAGGACCAAACCCAAAACTTTGGATATGGAAATATTTTGTGCTCTTTCTTCTTTGAGAGGGTCCCAACACTCTGTCCTAGAGCATCAGTTTCGATCAGCACCCCACGAGATCCACGGATGGGCAGGTGGGCTGACTTGATGAAATGATTAGGAGGTGGGGACGTTCCACAGACTGCTTTGGACGTTGACTTCTTTTCTTGGTGGGAGCAGTAGATCATCGTAGTGGATGATTACCATTATGCCGGTTTGGACTTCCGAGGAGATCCTGATCTAGCTTTACCACTAGACGCGGCATGGGGAAATATAGGTAACAAATGTTTTTGATTTTATGATTTTTCAAATCTAAAAGTTAATTTTGAAAAATATTTTTGATAGGATTCAAATGACTAATATGATGATCATGTTCTAGATGTTGGGCCAGTACGACCAGATGGGTTCCCACGGCATGGATGTCGTGGCCGAGGTGTCATAGAGGTGGTTGTGGAAACAGAGAAACTTCTACGCACAGTTCAATGACACTTGGTGAGACTAACTCACCGAGTACCAACGGAGGCTGTAGAGGATCTCCCTATGGACATGTAGCGTTATGTGGTTGGCATGCCACGAGATTGGGTTCGCACTCTTAGGTGTGTGGCCAAAGCAGTAATCGCATACTTAGCCGCTCATCCTGGGTCGGGGCATTAGATGTACTAGACATGATTATGGGCATTTGAGTCCTAAATTTTGTATATTATTTTGGACACATTTATGTACACTCGAAATATTTTATGATACATATAGTTTTGAATTTTTGATGCTTAATTTTATTGTGAAGAATGAATGATGTGCTAGTCTAAAGCTTGATTAGCGATAGAATCTGCTAACCAATTATGAGATCTTGGAATGTGCAAATAATTAATGTAAATAAATGATCTTTGCAACAACCTCACCCTTAAATACTGGCGATATATACATGGATCCCTTACTCGATAAATGTTATTCAATTGTGACACTATCAGTTGTGAATCAAGATAGACTACCAATGAATCGATTCCATAAGAAATAGCATCGGATAGTAAATTAATGACGGCAGTATAATCAACCATATTATTTGAAGCGGGACCAATGCATACTCCCCTTGACACCATCAATTGACCAGTTGGATAGTATATTACCCAAGTTGCGGAAGCGAGGTTCCGTGTGTGCCGACTAGCACCATTGGCGAATCCAAAATAGACCAAGTCATCCATCAACACTTGCCACAACAGACCAAAAAGTGTCGATATCAAAAAACTCCTGATGAGATATGTATAAAAATACAAAATGAACAAAGAAGCCATTATCTAATTGCTAAGCAAAATACTTCTTAAGGTAGAGCCTGTCAGGGGGCTCTGCCAACTTGCTCCTAGAGATGTTTATAGGTACAATCATCGAACCAATCAATATATTACCTTCGGAAAAAAATTGTGTTGGAGCCAAAGGAACCACACAAACATCACTAGTAGGCAAATTGGAGGACCTAGTCTAGACTTCATGCAAAGGAGGACGAAAATATAAATGATGATGTAAATATTCCAAAGGTCAATCTACAACTGTCATTGATTCAAATATCACTTCGTCAGATGAAAAAAAAATATCCAAGAAATCCAACACAGAAGTGGAATCAAGGGTCCAAGTATGAGCCACATCACCATCTAACTCTTTTTCCGAAGAAGGAGTGAGATGGTTGTCTGTAGAGTTATTGATAAATTTATATCTAAGCTCTACTATAGACATAGGAGATTCTATTCCACCCACCTTCCCTTCATCTAATGTGGTCGCGGAAGAAGGTAAGGTCCCAGGATCCGAAAAATAGTGAGTTTGGAAAAACTCTTTTCATAAAGGCTCCTTGGAGGATGAAATTGTATCTATTCTAGCTATAGGAGGGGGAAGATCAAAAGTAACCATCAATGAAGAGTACATCCCCACTCCTAGATTCTCAGTAGGTGGACGGGGGTTATCCACTAACGGAATTGCATTAGCTAAATTTGCTCAAGGATCGACTGGAGAATAATCCAATTGATCAGCCTTAACAATTTTCCCCTCATGAGGAAAGAAAATGACATGAAACAAAGTCGAAACAATGACATCCATTTCGTATATCCAGTTCCTTCCTAAGAGGATATTGTAATGTGGGTTAGCATCAATGACCTCTACTTCGATATTAACGACCTATCCTCCAACACATATAGGAAAGGCCGAGATAATCCTGTATGGCCTATGGAAGCTCCCTCATCTATAACTGTCCATAAAATATTAGTTTTCCGGTAAGTAGACTTTATCTGGAAATCCATATGATGAGGAAGTCTCTTTTTGACATTATGCATATAAAAAATGAGAGCTAAAGAATTTGGATCCACTGCCCCTATTTCTGAAAGTAAGGCACTTCTTTGAGCAGGACATGACTGAAGCACCTCTAAAGTGGACATAACACATGGAATCTAAGCCAGATCCTCAATAATGGAGTAATTCTGGGTGGCCTTAACATTAGGATTGATGGTCGCACGCTTAGCGGAACCTTTCGGTATCTATGGTATAGCCTCGACAGAGGGTTGCTCAATATGAAGTGGGTCGGTAGTTTCGGGAACTGATTTATCCTTGGATGTTTCACCTTCACCATAATAACATGACCGTGTGGCCATGTTAACGTTAGAACCCATAATGAAAACATTTGATGATTTATCCCCTTCCTGGTTGCCCCTGCAGAGGTACCAGGATTTGAATTTGCGCCAACAAGCATCTACTGTCCTTGGGGAAAAGGGTTGGTTAACACACCTTGAGAGCTAGAAGTCCCTTGTTTCCCTAACAAGCGCTGAGCATCTTGAATTTTTGGGCAGAGATGAGTTAAATGGTCCCCACTGCATAGCTTTCATGGAAACTTGACTTTATTTCTAGAATCATTTCCACCCCCACCATCATTATTGCTAGGTTTATATGCATCAGTCTTCCCATCTTGACTCTTTTTCTTACCTCGTCCTTTCTTTTTCCCATTGGAATTTTGATTTCCTTTGGGGTTGGAAGATTGGATGGCATTAATGGAAGAAGGTTGAGAAGACAAAGGGTTAGACGATGTGACCTAATTGGTAAGAGCAGTTTGTAAAGTCAACTGCTGCAATTGGCTCAACAGGTTCACCGCATTGGTGTCTATGGATCCAACGATACCATCCACATGGGGACCTAGCTTCGACTTGGCTATATCAACCTTAGTCCTTGGAGCATCAGGTAATATTTTTTGTAGAATCCCAGACTGAGAGTAAATCAATTCTAACTGCTGGGCCCAAAAAATAGCTTGCTCTTCATAATAGACTCCGGATAGAGATACATCCTTAGAAATCTTAGGTTGTAAGGATTTCAAAAACCATTCGAGACGGTATTCGGGAGGAATTTCGGCTTTAATGAGCCTCTTTCTCTGTCTCCATTCCTGAATATGATCAGAAATGTGAGTTGTCGTATCCTAACGGAAATTGGCCAGAAGTTCAGTTCTGTCATCATAATGGACGGGCAACTAGAAATGATTTCGGAAAATATTAGCCAAACCGACGAAGGATGTAAAGCCGCCCCTTGGAAACTCTATATATCACTTGGCCACATTGCTAGTTAAGGTGCGTTGAAAAAGTCTCAACCTAACTGAGTCATCGATGAGGGAGTTTGATGAGCACCACAAGTGGAATGTGGTTACATGGTCGCCCAGGTATTTACCGCCCTTCCCCTCGAACTTTGGAATGTCCAAAGGGAGTTTGGTTGGGATTGGAGGCCAGGCCGGATTGTATTTGATTGGATTGTTTGTTAATTTCGTGAGATCTGACAAATTCAACGTTGCCAGAAAAGAAAGCGTAGGAGGACCTTGGGGATTCCACCCAGACTGGGCAAGGTTCCCAAAGTTCTGAAAAGATTGGCCTGGATTTTGGAAGGCACCAGGCTGCCCGAAGTAACCAACAGAACCAGTTGAATCAGTTGAACCAAAAGGTGAGCCTTGTGATCCAGCAAAACTCAGAGTTTTACCAAATCCGGCTGAAAAACCTCCATAACCAGCAAAGCTCCCTCCCAAAGGATTATAAGGAGTTGATAACCGATGATAAGGATTCCAAGCATAAGCTAAGGGAGGAATACTTTGAAACGAACTAACTATGGAGTACAACCTATTCCCTTGTTGGCCGAAAAATGGATTTCCAGTTCCTATGCCACTAACTGCAGGGTTAGTCCAACCTTGAAAGGGATTGCTGCCTTGTCCTGTAGAAGGAAAAGGCATAGATCCTATCATCAGGTTGGAATGTGGTATATGACCACTTCCAAAAGGAAAACCCTAAAATGAAGTCGACCCACCCATCATGAATGTGGAGGCACTAAATGGAATTGACGAAATACCTTGTGAATGGGTTCCAAACGGGAAAAATCTAGAACCAGATGCATTGGCTTGGGAATTTCCACTCGTAGAAGGAATGGAGGTAGACCCAACTAAGGATGTGCTAGCCAAAGACCCAAATAAAGATGCAGGGGGGATGGAAATAGTTCCTCCCCCTTGTACTTGGAGTCTGCATGGTTGTAGCACTTATGGTAGAAGCCATGCTTCTAGTGGTGGTCATCGAAGGTAAGCGCATAATATGACCTGGACTTGACAGTCTATGCATCGGAGTCCCAATGTATTGTAACATGTATGGATAACTATAAGATAGAGGAGAATTCGGAGCCGCTAATGACTCTAGGAGTTCTTCTACCTCAATGTTATCTTCTGATTGAAAGAGAACTCGAGAAAGAATTGGGGTGTCCCTTTCTAGTTCTGCGGAAGTACCAGGCCTATCCTGAACACTAATGCCTCCTGGGGGAGGATCAATCCCCGATGCGTCAGCTGCCACGGGGTGAAACCCACCGGCATTATTACCTCTGCGCCTTCTAGGAGAAGGCTCTAAACTTGGTGGTGAAAGACCACAAAGTCTTCGAGACCGTCTAGGCCATCGGTCAACCACTTTGAATTTTTTATTAAGATCTAATTAAAGACTCAAGAAAAATGAAAGCTAGGCCAGCTATGAGCACAAAGCACACACTAAAAAGTCTTTAAAATATGTCAACTAGTCAAACAAATTTCAAGTATTTTCGTTTCGGGTGATGAGGACCGGACACCAAAATACAAGAAAGTGAAGTAAGTGGCCTTCAGAAGATAGTCTGGGATAATGACAGCCCAGTCCTACCAGTGAAGGTAACATAGGAAGTTACGCTAACCTCCTAACAATAGGCTGTGCTGGTGCAAGCCCCCATGCTTCACAAGGGCGCCCTCCAGAAGTACTGTTGAGAGTAATACAACGTCGACCTCAGGTGCCACGGGATTCCCCTCTGTAGCCACTTGTGTAGATCCATAGGAGAAGCAACTAAGGTTACCAACTCGTGTCAGAAGCCAGGTGGAACAATCTTGAGGTAAGATTTGATAAGTAGGAGAGGGGGTATCTCTCTTCCTTAGCTTCAAAAACCTTTGTTCTTAACTCCCAGATCCAGAGCTTTCCTAGTCTCCCTAATGCTATTGGATTTGCACTTGTTATTAAAACTTCTATGTTTGACAGTTTAAAATGGCCTTGAAGAGTTTTCTCTCCACTCACCTAATCCAAGGCCCTAAAATATCCTAAGACTTGTTGGTGTGTCTAAATTGACAATATATATTAAAAGTTCTAGTATATTTTAATTAGTGTTTTTTTTTTTAAATGCGCTGTTCTAAAGTCAAGGGATAAGTGGAAATGAAACTTGTGGTATTTTTCAACGCAAAAGATTTTAATAAAAACTAAACTATATGCAAATGCACTCATTTTGTTCTTCGATGAAAGAAATTTCTACTAGGTTCTAAGGAACTTCTAAGAAAGCAATAAATTTTTGTTTTCTTTTCTTTTACTCAAGCTTCACACTCACAAAAATTAACAAAACTATGGATGCTATAAAATGTGCACAAGTTTATCCTAATGCAATGAGTATATGTTGATGCAAAACTTAAGACTACTCTAAATCAAAGAATGAAAGTAACTTGCTTATCAATTCTAATTAGCCACTTAAGATGTTTAGATAGAATATAAGTTGCTAAAGCTTATTTTCGTCCAAACACTAAAAGCAAATCAGAAGACAAATAAAAATGCACTTTCACTCGCAAAAAGAAAACAAATCAAAACAAGGCCAAAGAAAGCAAAAACCAAGTTTTCAAGAAGTTTTCTTCAAAAGCAAAAACAAAAAATGACTTTTCAAAAGTGATCCAAATACTATTGAAAACTTTGAGACTGGAGAATAAGCAACCAAAACACTTTGCAAGTTATCAACTCAAAATGGGCAAAAACTCAACAAAATAGGCGTTTCAAGATGCTCTCAACAACCAAAAAGCAGCAAAAAGAGCTTGGTGACAATGATCAAAAGATCAAGAAAGACAACTCTCAAAATCATCACTCAACAATTTTCAAAAAGCAAGAAAAGCAAATGGTCACAAGATGCAATTTTGACACAAAGCAAGAAGGTCACAAAGATAAATTTTGCCACACAGATTGAAACCAATCTTTCTGCTCTGGAAGACTAGGACAACCAAGATTCTCAGAGAG
This sequence comes from Pinus taeda, assembly GCA_000404065.3. Taxonomy (NCBI): domain Eukaryota; kingdom Viridiplantae; phylum Streptophyta; class Pinopsida; order Pinales; family Pinaceae; genus Pinus; species Pinus taeda. Next base: position 41,919 of record APFE030440303.1, on the reverse strand, counting down.
AAATCTTGTGTGCATGAACACAAATGATGACACTTGCAATAAAACAAAACAAGACCAAAACTTTCCACAAATGGGGAGAATTTGAAACCGGAAACTTGCTGTAAAAACAGAGACTGACAACCAAACTTGACTGCTCAGGAAATCCTTAGACCAGCAAACAAATTTACTGAACAAGAAAAATTTGCAAAAATCTTGGAAAATTAGGGTATATGCGACTGTGTTAATTCACAACCCAAAGAAACCTGCGTATATGCGGGTTCATATGGGGAAACTTGCGTACATATGCTTATGTAACCTAGCAAAACTGCGTATATAATAGTTCACAAGAAAAAAAAAGGGGTCTGAAGATACTATTTAGACTTAAAGTCTGAGTTCCTATAGGAACATACACCTCAGTTATAGCAATAAAATCAAAGGTTGAGCCCTGATTGGCTTAAATTAACCCAAACTAGGAACAACAATATTGTTGTCCCCAGTGGAGTCGCCAATTCTATTGAGGGACAAAGTTCCCTAGGGTCTTGGGTCAATACCCTAGCACAACGGGGGTTATCTATAATGAAAAACAAGAATTCCACACAACCATGATACTAATATAAGAAAACTGCGTGAAAATAGTTGCACCTGGGGGTCCTTCCTTTGGGTAGATCCAACCAGGGTCCAATCCCTCTTGGAGTTCCTTTCGATCCTTTCACCTGCAAAACAACCAATTCAAAGAAGCATAACAGTATATGGACCAAGGATCATAAATAAATCAACTTCATAGCATATTGAAAGGTAGTTAGTTATACAATTGAAACAAATATTCATATGGAAATAATAACACTAACATCATAAGCACAAAGAAGATTAATTTCAGGAATGAGACAAGTGTTTCTTTATTGCAAATAACTAAAATACCGTAAGGAATGATTTCACCCGAGTCTTCTTCTCGCTGGCTCCAAGCAGAACCGTCCTCTGGGTCCGTCCAATCTCAAGCCTTCAACAAACTCCTTCCATGACTCATACCAAAGTATCTCAACTAGTGAAATAACATCAAAGCTCAAGGAAACAAGAGTTTCCTATAATGGAGGGAAGTGCTGGAAGCACAAGGATATTCAAACTTGATTAGGGATAATCTCAACATAGTGATTTTTCTCTCTATTCTCTCCTCCCTTATGCCTTCCCATTGAACCCTTTTTATACTTCTCCAAAGTAGTTTTTTAGTTGGGAATTCTTTGGGAACAGTTGGGCTATGGGCACTAATAGGTAATCAACAGGTAAAACCCATCATCTCCGCCTGAAATTAAGGAGATTTATTTTTTTAAAATTGTTTTAAGACATATACGTGGGTTGGGTATACACAGACCCACGTAGACACGCGTTTAGCTCAGGGCAATGTCGCGTATAGGAAGTAAAACAATGTTTTTTAAGTATTTGGACCAGGTCTGGAAGGTGGGGTTGCCCTAGGCCATGAGTGCAACATCACAAACATCAAGAGTGAGATTTGGAGCTATAACAATTGGCATGGAGGATTGCTTGGATTGACAATGGTTTTAGCCTTGCCTTTCCATTTCCTGGATAGCCAGGTGTTGTGGGTTTTTTCCACTTGATTGTTATCTAGTTGGTGCTCATAATTCCTTATGCATGTGGGTTGGAACAAACACTTTGGAGCCCTTGGTGGGTTGTGTTACTAGTCCTAGAGCTAGGTTGGACAAATGTTGTGGAGCGCTGGAAGCTAGTGGGTTGAATTACTAGTTCCTGTAGCCTTAGACAACTTGGGTAGAGATCAATATGGTTGGTGTTAGTGATGTCCGACCGTGACATGGAATCATTGGTTGAGGGTTGAGGTGGTTGGGTCTATGGAAGCCCTAGTTTGGTTTATTCCATGATTCAGATTTAAACAGGAACAGAACAAATTATAGAGATAACCATAAACACAGAGATACAATGGAAATGATACTTCATTTCATTAATGTAAAATACTAAAATATGCTTACAAACAGGAACGGAAATAAACCAGCTAGGGCGATGGTAGCTTATCGTTGAGAAGAGATGTGGCGGCGACATGCCTCTAAACTGTCTTACAATGAGGCTCAAGGGAATTTTTATTATTGAACAATAAGAGAAAACCCTAAACAACCAAAACTCTAACCCAAGGAGATGTAACACCAAGAGTTTGTGGGCCCTGTTGGGGTGAGTTGGACAACCAACTTTCCAGGGTCGCGAATTGGTCATATTATCTCCGTTTGACGCAGATGATAGCTCGTTGGAAAGATCTTTCCAAGGAATATGATAAAAAAGACAATTTTCAATAGAAAATCACTGGCGGTAGATTTCCCAAAAAACGTCATTTAGGGCCTCAAAACAACTAAGGAAGTTTAGGACCCGAAAAACTGCTAAAAATAGTAAATTGTGCTATAATTAAGGAAACTGAAAAACTGAAAGAAGCACTAGTGGGGATCCAAGTGGAATTAGTGGGTGGCCACCAATATTCACTTGGATCATTCCTCCCCCCTTAGGAAGCAATGGTCCCCATTGCGTTGAGTTCCTCCATGAGATGAGGGAACTTCTGCTGAACTTGGTCCCTGGTGAGGCACTTGCCCTGGTGAAGGAGTTGGCCTGCTTTGACAACTCAATACATTTGGATATTTTGCTGGCGAGTGTGCTTGATCTGTATGTCCATGATCCGATCAGTTGCAGCTTGTTCCATGCAATCTGGATTTAACTCTATGGGTGTGAGCTGTTCTGCAATGTCGGATGTGTCTAGTAATGGTGGAAAGTATGGCCAAAGGCGG